>JASDQU010242523.1:128396-157371 GCA_032191745.1 Picea mariana | reverse complement strand
AGATTATTAGATCAACACAAAAAATTAGTAACATGAATGATTGTTATGGAAAATGACTTAATTACTTTGTTGAAGTTGTATGTCACCTTGGGTTAAATAGGTGAGCACAATACAAGTCTTTCAATATTGTCAACCTCCTCAAAAAATTGTGAAACATAGGCATGTGGGTGAGGTCCTGATTAAAAAAACAAAATCCTGGGGTTTTTTTTATTGGGCCTAATAGGGCCTTGAGGGCACAAGCAACTTGGGATGGGGGGAGGGGCTTATTTATATTTTTTATTCTCATTATTTCCAATTCAAATCTAATCTTAGTAGGGGAACTAATGACTTTGGAGAATTTATGGTTCTCAAACTTCTAATGAAGATATATTTTTTGGACAAAGGTTTGTCTCAATGATAGTTTATTGGTGATTTAAAGCTAGTCATTTCATGGATCACTGAACAACTCCATATTTAGAAAATTCTCTTACTTCCTTTGGCTAAACAACTCAAAGAGAATAAGTTCTTCTTTGATTTAATTACTTTCACACATTTCTATAGAGAGTTGAATACATTGGATGATACACTATCCAAGGTAGGGCTTCTTATACATGTTGGACAATTAATTCTGGGGGATTATCTAGAGGGTTAGATCTCTTAGTCCAGATTTGTTTTTGTTTTAATACTTCTAGTAGACATATTCGTTTTCTCTATTGGAAGATGCATTATGTCATCTTATGGAATCTATATAATTTTTGTTCGTTGAACTTTCGTGTTTTTTTGATGCTGATGAGAATGTGTTTTTCTTATATTTTTTAATGACTATGGTGATGTAACAATGTTATGTGCAACGTGGGCCATAAAATATCACTAAAAAAGTTAAAATCTATAATAGACCAGTAGGTAAATATGAAAAAAATCCAATTATTTTAATAATAAAAAAATCCAATTATTTAATAAAAAAATAATAATAATCATCATTTAATTTTAAGGTCATGACAAACCCAAACACTAAATTGGTGTATGATACCCCCTTGTTTATGGGACACGGGACCCTCTCCGCACAACAATTTGATTGCTAAATTCTATGAAGGTGTACATACCCTACCCCCCTCTAGATTAGAACCTATGACCTCTAAGGAGGAAACACATGTTCTTAACCATTAGGCCCAATCAAGTTGTATAGGTGTATTTTCAAGTTCTAATAAATGAAAATTATCACATAGTCTGACTCATTTGTATACAACAATAATTTCCAATCGTATAGTGGCATGGTACCATTTAAATCACTTTAATGATAGAAACTACAAGGTATCGATCAATGGAAATCATTTGGAAGGTTGAGTGGTCACATGTTCATAATTTCGTAAAAAAATAGAAGAATAGGTGACCTTAATCTAAAAAAAGGTTGAAGGAAGTCAACAGTCGTTAGAAGAAATATGTAAACCTACATTGAATACCATGGGAGTTCAATGCAGGAGAGAAATATTTCATCAAGTTTAAACCTCACAAGAGCTTAATTAAATGTGGAAAACTGTAAATTATCACCTATATATGTCATTTGTTTTGAGAATTTTATTGAGAGAATTAGTCATGATTCATATAGATTAGCTTTAACTCATGCATTGACTAGTATTCATAATGTTTAAATAACAATTTTGTTTTCATAAAGTTGGCACAATATATTTCACATGTTTTGGATTAATGTGTTGTGAAGGTACAATATCCCATAATGTTTGAAACCAATCTATATTATGGACAAGTGACTCCTTGTTGGGACGACTTTTAGGCCCTTGTATAAGCGATCATACATTATACACTAGACATTAGTATAAGGAATATATGAACATATGTGTAATAAAGTGAAAAGAAAGCCTAACGAAGGATTAGTTGGAGCAAGTACAACCACTCCAATAATCTCTCTTTTGTACAAATACCCATGAAGATGGAATAAATAATCGAATGGATATCCTTCCCTAAATTATCTCTTCTTTATTGGGTTGTGTTTTCTCTTGATGTGCTTCACGATATAGTCTCTCCTTAAATGAATTTCGTTATTCCCTAGACTATGACACTCCTCCCATTGCAAAATTATACCATAAAATAGTATAAGGTTCAGTGGAACTAGTATAACATAGTATATACTACAGTCTACTTGTGATGATTCCCAATTTTTTGAGACATTGTTTGCACTTGATGAATTAATTTTGAGGAAAAAGTGTTGGCATTATTGATTATGTGTTGTCATTGATGGCAACATGAGTCCAATATGTAAAGTAATCAGAAGAAGAGGAATATCACCTTATGGCAGAAGCAAGTCGTGATCATTGTTGATCACGATAGGATCAACTATGATCCTATGAATCTAAAGCTCAGGAGAGGTAGCATGCAGAGAATCCATGTACAGAAGGAGTAACAAAGCACAAGGAATTAAGAGCTCAAGAGAGTTAGCGAATGAAGATCAGTGCATAAAATAATGCACAAATAGTTATTAAAATATTAAAAGAAATAGAGATGAACAGATCAGAAGGAAGAATAGATAAGTAAGCTACAAGAGCCATCAATCTAACAAAAGAATAGATCGTGAGCGTCAAAGGATGAATTCAACAAAAAGCCACAACGACCATTAGATCTGGGAGTTGTAGAGGAAGACCGTCAGATCAACATCCGTTTAAGTCATGACCGTCAGATCTCAGTAAAGGAAGATCGACGATGGGGAGCCATTACGGGATTCAAAGGACGAGTTAACATCCACACAGATTTCGGTTCCACAATCCACGATGATCTTTGATCGTCACTCATAAAAAAATCAATGACTCACATTGGTCCATCTGCCAACATGCATCTGCCATTGCGGAAATCGAAAACAATTTTAAAGGTCTTGTTAGTTGGGACTCCACAATCATCCCTGATCGTAGATCTCCATGTCGGTTTAAGCACAACCATCGATCCAAGATACAGATCAACGAATAAATCCTGGCCATCAATATCAACAATTGATTAAGTCATAGCCGTTGGATTAAGCCAGTGGAAGGATAGTGTAAGGATTGAAACTAGACTGTTGATCTGGAGTGGAGATATTGGAGCCGTCAGATCACAGTAAAGGAAAGGAGATGGTCAACTCCGGTGCTGACCAACTCTGGTGCTGACCAACTCCAGTGGAAATTGGAGCAACAATTACCTGGACCTTCGAAGCCCCGAAGTCCTGAAGTCACGAACTCCCGTCGACTGTTGAATCAAGAAATCCAGTCAACCATTGATTTGGAGTACCTACGACCATTAGATCTTGGAGGAGGACATGTGACACATTAGGAGATCCACGTCAGCAAGGACACATGGTGCATTCATATGGTGACAAGTGTCAAGGTATAGTTGGCACTTTAGGTATATGAAAGTCACGAATCTAGGTGACACGTGGAAGCCACTCAGCCAGTGCCACGTCAACAAGCTATGTCACTCCAGAGTAAGTCCTTTGGAGATAACCAGTTTCTACTACCAACAAATACCCGAAGCACTGAAGGCCCAAGTAACATTATTCGTTGATCTAATTCGGGAGCATTCTCGACCGTTGATCAAGTATAGTGGAAGGAAAATGTATGAAGAGTTGTTAACCAATAGCAAGCGGTCATGACCGCTTTATGACTTACTCAATAGGTTATCACTCTAGAGGAATTGAACTACTTCAAAGTTCTAGTAACCAGGAGTCTCGGAATACCGAAGCTCTGAAATAAGATCTAGATCGTTGAAGTTTATGGACACATGTCAACTCAATATTAACAAAGTATACACACTTTGGTGAAATTTAGTTTGGGAGAATTGGAAGTTTATAAAAAGAAAAAACTCCCGAAGCTGCGAAGTACTAGAGGAAGCGACAACCGTCCATATCATGATTGAATCCCAACCATCAATGATGAGGATTAAAATTGTGAATTGAATTTGCTCGAGATATAACACTCTAGAAGATATCGCTTCAGAGATAAGAATAATTTGGTGAAGAGAAGAAAAGTTTCAGAGCGTCGAAGCCCGGAGAACACGGTCCCAACACTGGACATATGGGGGATAAAAAGAAAAAGGGGAAGAATTCTGAGGCACGAAACATTGGTCTCATGATAGAGGAATAAGGGTGAAAGAAGAGGCAACACTTAATTAATAAGCCTATGGTTCTACGCATATGGTCATATGAAAAACATGGTTTGAAGGAAACACCTCATACAAATTTAATTTCTGTAAACAACTTAAAGTTTGTAGAATAATTCGACAGAGAATTAGCACCAGGACAATACAAAGAATCAGTAAAAGATCGAATATGATTTGTTGGTGAACTGAGAACGTAGTAGAAGCATGAGAATGATATAATGAGTTGAGCCATGTCTGTGATCAAATCACAAGGACAAAGTTTTAAATCAGGATTAGTTAGTTAAAAGAAGAGGTGTGATGGTTCAAACAAAGGGACATAATGGTTCAAACTCATACCTATTGGGAGACTATATAAACAAAGAAGTATGGTGAAAAAATATGTAGTTGAATTTGTTGAATTATATATATTTATATATAATGGATTGAATGAAGGTTCATTCTACCGGGTTGGTGCATGTTTACAAGCTAGGTCTTGTATGAGGATTGGATTCCTCACATATCAGTTGGATTTGAGATCAACAAGCTGGGACTTGTTATGAGGGTTAGATTCCTCATTTCTCAGTTGGATATGAGAAGTACAAGCTGTGTCTTGTAACAAAGAGTTGGGTCTCTAATAATTGTTTGAAGATGAAGATTTATCTTATGTATTCATTCAAGTTAAATAAATAAATAAAATATTTATTCTTTTATATATTGGTTGAGAAATTGACATAAATATATGTTGTTCAATTAATTTATGAAAAGTGGAAAATTGTCCAAAATTTTGCGACATTGATTCACCCCCCCCCTCTCGGTGTCAAGTGTACATTTCAAAAATTGGTATCAGAGTGGGTGTCTTCTACTCAGTTTAAACATTGGAAGGTAGATTCAGAAGAAATGGGTGGACAAATTTCTATCTCCACAAATGAAGCTCCCTTATTTGATGGAACATATTATTCTTCATGGAGGGAAAATATGAAAATATATCTGAAGTCAAGAGGATATGGAGTTTGGTATTCATTAGTAAGTAATCCCTAGCACTTAATTACTTCAAACAAAAAACCAAAATTGCGAAGGAAGCAAGGAGAAACAATTCATTAGCCTTAAAAGCAATCCGAGATGGATTGTCAGACCAAGTCAAAGAAAATACGAGACACTACAAATTTGCTAAATAATTATGGCTCCACCTAGAAAATTGTTATCAGAATGAAGAACAAGAAGAAGATAAATCAGATCAAAGTAAGGAACAAGACTTAGATAAAGAGGATTCCTGTTAGAATAAAGAACAAAACTTAGAAGAAGAGAATTCTTATCAAGATAAGGAACAAGATACATAAAAGGAAAATTGCAATCAGATTGAAGAACATAATACAAAGAAAGACATTTATAATCAGAATGAAATGAAATATTTGATGCAAAACCCAGTCAACAATGAATAAGACAACCTCATCAACGAATTGAGGCATACCTCAATAGTCACGAAATAAAAATTGCATAATCTTAAGACTAATGTTACAATTGCAATAGAAGAGATTCATATGGAACCAAGAAATTATATACATATTAAAGTTCCTGTGGAGGCTCTTGACAATATTGAGTACACAACTATGTGCACTCTAGAAGAGTTGAAGAAACTTCAACAAAAATATATGTTTCTACTACAATAGTTAGATCAATCTAACAATGAAGAGCATGAGCAAAAGATTCAGTTAGAAAACAAAGAAGAAGAGATCAAAAGATTGAAAACTGAAGTTGCTAATCTAACAGAAGAGATGGAAAAGTTAAAGACACATGAAAATAAAATAAAAGAAGTACTAAAAGAAACAAAAGAATTGGTTAACAATCTAAAGACTCAACTTGATGAAACTAAAGAAAGTGAAGAAGTCCTAAAGATCCAGTTAACTAAGAAAGAAAATTCTTGCCACATGTTGGAATTGGAAATCATCAACTTCAAAAGGATAAATGAAAGTACTATTGCATATATAATGACTCCAATTGAAGAATCTAAGAAAAGGGAAGAAGCCCAGAAGATACAATTAACTAAAAAGGAAGAGACATGTCACATGTTGAAATTGGAAATAGTCAATCTCAAAAAGAAGAATGAAAAGACAAATAAAACTGTCAAATTCCAGAATAACTCAACTATTCTAGATAAGATTTGTAACAATCAAAGATCAGCTTGTTGTTCGAGAGTCTGTACTTAAGGCTTAGAAAGTACAGTGTCTAGGCATCCGAAAGTGAGTAAAGGATAAAAAAGTGAGGAGAGTCAACCTTTGGGAGAGGAAGCTAAGGTTGATTTCTAGGTTGTCGCTGTCTCGCTTCCAACTGTTCCTGGATATTTATGTTCCGTTCAATTATGACCCATGAATGTTCAAGTTCTACCCTGGTGGTGGCTGTTTTAAGTATAGTATCGAAGATATTTAAAGTGATATGGGTTTGGTTCGATAAGCCGGGTTCGATATTGGGTTGTCTTACAACGGGGACACTCATAGAGGAACAAAAAAATTTAAAAGAGAGTTGGAAGTTTTTATGATGTATCAATTTAATCTTATAAAAGAGAACTTTGAATCCAATATTAAGGATAAATGCAAACCAAAGACCTTTTTCTGTAATTGAGTTATATTTTAAACAAATGGTGTGTGAAATATGAGAAAAACATTAAGTTGTCTATAAAGCAAGGCTCCTATCGAGGGAGAATCTCACCTTGTAAACATAAGAAGAAAATAAGATAAGAAGGAATACGACAAAGCATAAAATATGACAATCTAAAAGGTTCACAGGTCTTGTACCTGCTAATAGCCAATACAGAGGAAAAATTGTAAATGATATATACGACTAAACATTGATCACCACAGTAGAAGTTTTACTAAATTGCAATGAAACATTCATCAGACATATATAAGCGAAATGAAATTGAAAATGAAATCAGAGAAGAAACAAAATCATAACACAGTCTTGACGGAATCAGGAGTCTCTAGATTGCTTTGTATTAATTCAAAGGAGATAACTTCTATTACAATTGACCAAAGAGGTCTAGCCTCTTTTCTTTCTTTAAAGTGTATATTTATAAAAATTTCTATATGCTGGAATCTCAATTGTTCTAGATGTTTTCGGTTACAACAAAAGGAGATTAAACGTTTCGATTCTTTGTCTCTACCCTTATTTGGTACCAGAAACCTGCCTCTTCGCATGCTTGGTGCAAATGACGCACTTCTCCACCAGCTGGGATATCAACTTAGAAGGTTCTGCTTGATTATTTTCCTAAAAAATGTAACAATCTTTCACCAATTTTGGCAACTTTCCTTCCACCTGTAGGTCTTTGACGTTGATAGAACATAATTGTACACTTGGTTTAATTAGCCATTTATCTATTTGGACTATGTCCGTCTGGGTTATTTGTAATATTTCGGCCAACTCTCTTTCTTCATTTTCCTTGATATTTAGTAGATACTTGGATGTATTGATCTGGCCCAGTAACTCAGTGTTGCTTTCACCATCAGAACCCAACTAACTCCCATCTAGAAAACTGAAAGTTTCTTCACAAGATTTTCTTACCTCTTTAGCTTGTTGTCTGCCTTCAGATATGTTACGCTCCCATTCTTTCATCAATATGTTACCTCAGGTTTTCTTTGGGATGGAAAACCTGGAACTACTGCCTGTTTCCCTTTTCGTCGTGGCTATAATAGCCTCTTGGAAAGCAACCCGAGCCGCCCTAGATTCTTTTTCTCCGAGAGAGACGTTTTCCAATACTCAATCAATGAGTTGGCAGTTGTTTTGAATCGTTTCCACCTTAGCAAGTAGACCTTGCTGAGATGCCAACACTCTTTTTCTGATTTCTATAGCTTGGGATTGAAATATCCCAATATCGATTACCTGGCTTTCGACAAAGTCTAATTTGGCCTGTAGCTGCTCTATCAATTTTCCTTGCTGGCCTATCTGTATCTGACTGGTCTGAGCCATTAGTTGTGTCTGTTCGAGATTGGCTTTGAGCCGCTCGATTTCTTTTTGATTAGCTACTCTAGCTTGCTCTATACCTGTATTCGCCTGATCTTTGGCATTGGCCTCTGCTGTAGCTAGTTTAGCCTCTAATGTTTTGATCAAACAATTTTTTCGCTTAAGTTGATCCTTTAGGGTCCTGAATGAATATTGGTTTGTCGTAGTGAAATCCCCCAATGTTTCTGCTATTTGAGTTGCAAATTCCTCTTTTTTCATAGCTCTCCCATCAATTAAAATTTTAAATTTCTTGGATACTGTGCCCGCCTCTTGGTAAAGTTCTTGTTTCACAACAACCTTTCTCTTCTTATCGAAGAAGAATTCATTCAGAGGTATCTCTTCCATTATTATGGGCATTAATTCTTCGCTGAAAACCCAACCTGCATCTAGGATCCCCTTTGTGGAATGTAGGGGGGTAACAGAAACGATGGGATTGCCGATCTGCTTAGATGATTTCCCTGGAGTAATAACCGAGGTTGGCTCGCTTGGAGGGTTGGAAGTATCGGCTTCCTATTTTGGGCCCCCAGTTTTCTCTTTCCTGTCCTGGTGTTATTCTTGGTCAGGTGCTGAATCTTTGGAGCCCTCGGCTTCCGTTTGTTGCACCTCTACGGTCGTTGGGTTCTCACCCTGTAATACTGGGGGAAGACAGCTCCGCCGATGTTCTTGGAATTTGAAAACATCGGCCATCTCTTCGGGCAACAGGGCTTGTATCCGAGCCAAAACTTCGGCATAAGATCTTGCGCCTCAGAAAATACCATCATGAGGCAAATTCTCATGCTCAAATATTTTAAGGCCACAACTAGCCAAGTGATTACTCATGACCTTGTGTGGGTCGTGTTTCTTGAATTCAATGAGGACCAATTTAATATCTTCCAAGGCTGTTGCCTCGGCATTTTCATGCACGAAATCTAATCAAGAATAGGTATTTAAATGAATTGGGAAAGGTGGCCATACCTTCTTTGAAAATACTTTAAGCTCTTTTCTTATGCCACCAACCATGGTTTTCCTGGCGATCTCGTGACAAGCTAGCCTATCGGGTATAAATAATGGTAGAGCATGCAGAGGAATAGAGGCGCCAAAAACCTTGATGTATGAAAATTCTTCCTCCATGTACCAGTCGGCCACACTGCTCAAATTGGTCGCGATGCTATCTGAGATCCTGGGCAGTGGATTACCGAAGATGGTGACATGCATCGGTACCATTACCCAATTGAAAATTTTGTATATGAAATCTGCAGCCTTATCCTCCCAAATCTTTGAATGGTAGACATGGATAGGCTCATCATCAGATGGAGTCCAGCTCCAGCTCATTAAGGGGAAAGGCATCATGAAACACACGGTATCAGTAGTAGATAAGTTCAAAAAAGAAAAGATATTTTTTGTCATTTTTTTCAAAAGGGGAGAAGAGAAAAAGTAGCAGATAAGTTCAAGAGGTATCAGTCTAAAAAGATCAATTGTTAAAAAAATTGGTATTAGATCAATTTGTATCAATCCTCAATTGATATTCCTGTGAAATATCAAAGAAGGATAAGAAGAAAATCAAGAAGATCAGTAATATTCATACCCTTGTACTATTTGACAAAGGAAAGACAATAAAAACTCTAGGGGAGTATTTTGGTTATCAAATAAGAAAGTAATTAGATTAGATTTAAGAGACATGATCACTACAAATTGGTATCACTATAAGTTAGTAACAAGAAGACTACTTATTTGAACAAAAAAATCCCAATGGGCTGAGATAAGAAGTCAATAAATTCACAGGGGAGAAAAATAGTCAGAGCCTCACTCTTTGTCATTGATGTCAAAGGGGAGAGAAGCATTAAAACAAATTTAAGAAGAAAACAAATTTGGCATTAGATAGAAAAGGAGATCAGTGATAGTGAGAACAAAAATACAAACTCATTTTGTTTTACAGATATGTTTCGCTCAATGACAAAGGGGGAGATTGTTGGAATTATTGATTATGTGTTGTCATTGATGACAACGTGAGACCAACATGTAAACTAATAAGAAGAAGAGGAATATCACCTTGTGGAAGAAGCAATTTGTGATCACTGTTGATCACGATAGGATCAATAATGATCCCATGACTCTAAAGATCAGGAGAGGTAACATGTAGAGAATCCATGTACAAAAGGAGTAATGAAGCACAAGGAATTAAGAGATCAAGAGAGTTAGTGAATTAAGATCAATGCATAAAAGAATTCAGAAATAGTTATTAAAAGCTTAGGAGAAATAGTGATGAATAGATCAGAAGGAAGAACAAATAAGTAAGCTACAGGACCATGACCGTCCTAACAAAAGAATAGATCGTAATAGTCTAAGGATGAATTCAACAGAAATCCATAGCATCTTTCAGATTTGGGAGTTGTAGAGGAAGACTGTCGGATCAACATCCGATTAGGTCATGAACATCAGATCTTAGTGAAGGAAGTTCGACGACAGGGATCCATTGTAGGATTAAAGGATGAGTTAACGTCTGCACAAATTTTGGTTATACAATCCATGACGATCGTCGATCGTCACCCATCAAAAAATTGATGACTCACATTGGTCCATCCGCCAATGTGCATCTTCCATTGCATAACTCGACATCGATTTTAAAGGTATTGTTATTTGGGACTCCACAATCATCCCTGATCGTAGATCTTCAGGCTGGTTTAAGCACAATCGTTGACCCGAGATATAAGTCAACGAATAAATCCTGGCCATCCATCTCAATAGTTGATTAAGTCATAGTCATTGGATTAAGCCAGTGGAAGGATAGTGTAAGAATTGAAACTAGACTGTTGATCTGGAGTGGAGAAATTGGATTCGTCAGATCATAGTAAAGGAAAGGAGATGGTCAACTATGACACTGACCAACTCCGGTGGAAATTGGAGCAACAATTACTGGGACCTCTGAAGCCCTGAAGCTCTGAAGTCACAAACTCCCGTCATCTGTCAAATGAGGAAATTACTTCAGCCGTTGATCTATTCAGAGCACACCAACAAACATGTTGACCTCTTTGGCATTGAACAAATTCGGTGAAAATTGGAGTAACAATTACCTGGACCTCAAAAACTCCGAAGTCCCGAAGTCACGAACTCCCGTCGCCCGTCGAATCAAGAAGTCCAGTCGACCATTGATCTGGATTACCTATGATCGTTAGATCCAGGAGGAGGACATGTGACAAATAAGGAGATCCACGTCAGCAAGACCACATCCGCAAGGACACGTGGTGCATTCAGATGGTGACAAGTGTCAAGGTCTACTTGGCACTTTACGTATACAAAATTCACGAATCTAGGTGACACGTGGCAATGACTCAACCAATTCCATGTCAACAATGACGTCAGAAAGCTACATCACTCCAGAGTAAGTCCTTCGGGGATAGATAGTTTCTACTAGCAGCAAATACCCAAAGAGCCAAAGGACAAAGTAATGCTAATCGTTGATCTAATTCAGGAGCATTCTTGACCGTTGATCAAGTACAATGGAAGGACATCGTAAGCATATGTGTTAACAGACAACAAGTGGTCACCACCATTTTATGAATTATTCGGTAGGTTATCACTCTGGAGGAATTGGAATACTTTAGAGTTCTCGTAACCCGTAGTCTCGGAGTATCGAAGCTTTGAAATAAGATCTGGACTACTGCTTTATGTCACACCCCTTTTTGGACCCCCATTGCTTATTTACCTTGAGTGGTTCTAGTATGTATATAGTTGTATTAACATGTTTTTTATCATGTCTTGACACTAAAAAGTGTTATGTGGGTGTGTATGAAACACTCACATAGGGTACCAAGGGAGACAAATATGTGTAGGTGAAACTTTTCTATTAAATTGGGCATAAACCCACAAATCATTCATCAATTGGTCCCTATGACTTAGCAAAAATATTTTGAATTGGTGTTACATAATGTGCTTGAATGTATTGTGAGTGAATTAGGTTTAGGTTCTCTTTGATTTTAGATGTTTATGCTTGTGCATTATGGTATGAGAATTTGTTAGGATTTTTGCATTGCCAATTTGGGGTTTGATCATTAGGTTGAATATTATTCATGAGATAACCAACATATGTAAATGAAATGGTTAAAATGACTACGTTTTAAATATTCTTCGTAGTGGTGAGAATCCATAACATATCATGAGGTGGGATAATATTGACACTACAAAAACCACCTAACCACTCAACATGACTTAAATATCACTAATGGGATCAATGGTCCTCTTGCAAGTAGTGGATTGAATAGGTTATTATGAATATCAAACCTTGGTGGTGGCTATAACAACCTCTTGGACTAATAACTCAAAAAGTGTCACCTCCTTACATATGATATGTTTACACATGTGTTAGAGGCTAGAGGCTATTATGTGTCTAGTATTATTTGATAGTGGTAGGGGTAAGACATTGAGAGATAGGGTCAACAATGTTAGTGGTCACATGGATTATAGGCTACATGGGTTAGGGACTCTAAGAGTTAGGTTATGAATGTTAGTGCTTAGGTGTTAAAGGGGTTAGGGGTTAAGAACCACAACGGATATCATGGATTGTAGGTATTATGAGTTATAATATTTACTATTTAAGGGTTTTGTGTTAAATGGTTTGGGTCATAGGGTTTATGGGTAATAATTTTTAGGCATTAGAGTTTTTCAAGTTTATATGTTATAAGTAATATGGGTTAGGGGATAGAGGATACGTTTTATAAGAGGAAGGTTTTGAGGATTATAGGTAACTAGGATTATAAGTTTTATAGTTTATATGTAGGTCACAAATTATAAATTATATGGGTTAAGGGTCAAGGATTAGAATACATATATGTTATGGATTAATGGCTAGGGATTAAAGGTCATGGCTTATGCCAACAATTATAGAGGTTATGTTTTATAAGGATTACTAGTTAAGGGTTTTAGTGGTTAGAGGTTAGGTTAGTTGTACATTGCATGTAAGTGTTCTGGTCTAAAGCTCCCAATAGTGACCTTCTTCTCGATGATGATGGTTCTGGTCAGAATATCTACATGATCTAGCGCCCATCGGATCATATCATAGTAAGGAAGAAGACGTGGCCTAGCCGCTACTTTATGCATCTCTGCTTGGACGACGATCTTGTATTTGGTGGCCAAGTTGTCCTTCTTANAGAAACATTTCTAAGCCTTGTCCTGAAATCTCAACACTTGCCTTGGACGCTTTTCGTGGGGCCATGACAGAGGATTGTGACTTAGCTCTCCTGTAATAACAATGTGTATACATACAAAAATCATCTTGCTGAGAAAATATTCTCTGCGCAAAATAGAAATGAGGTTTATGACATGAAAGAAAGAGATCTATATCTTTGACCATTTAAAACCTCGACGTCCTTATGAACAGAACGGTCAAATCATTTTTAGAGATAGATTTAACAATAAAAACCATATCCTTACTTGTCGGTTCGCATCATTTCCAATTAATGCCATAAATTTCGATGGTTCGTGACACAAGTTGGCGCAAGGAACATTTAAATTTACCTCATAGACTGTGTATATTATTATTTGTATTAAACATTGATTAAGCTGGCTTAGTTTCTTTAATTAGGTTTTCTTAAACTTTAATCAACCTTTCGACGTTCGTCGTATTGGGAGTTTTCACTCTAACCTTTCGAGCCCCTAAAACCTGAGATCGCGATGACGCGATCTAGTTAAGCGAAAACGTAATCTGGATTAAGCGTTTTATTAATCATTTTTAGTTAATATCATGACTTTGCGACTCGGGACTTAGAAGGTATAGTTCCCGGGGGAAGCGTATGCTGAGTCACGAAATTTCGAGATTGCGATAATGTGATCTAGTTAAGCTAGAAGGTAAACCTGATTAAGTGTTTAATTAATCTATATTTAAGTAATATCGTGACTTCGCGATTCGGGGCTTCGAAGGTATATATTTTTGGAGAAGCGTATGCTGAGTCACGAAATCCCGATAGAGTTTAACTATGGTTAAAAACTATTCACCCTTGACACTAACCCAGGTAAATTGCACGAGTGTCTCGCGATTTCGCCTATCGGAGTTATGACGGAAAGACTTTTGGAGAGCGCGAACCCTGAGACGTGAAATACCGACAGTGCTTAACTAAGGTTTAAGGAACTTTACTCCCGGCACTAACCTGGGTAAGATTTCAAGGTTACTTTGCGACTTCGCGCATCGGGGCTTAGAAACAGTGTGACTTGTAACTCCCGAAACACGATATCCTGAGGTAAAGAAAAGTGAAAAATCTTGTTTATGGTTAAAAGGAAATGGTATTTAGAAGTACAACGACCATCATCACTTTGCATATCGGGACTAATGAGATTTTCAATGAGTAAAGGTCATGAAGTAAAAGGCAACTTAATGGCCAACCTTTGATTGTAAGAATTGCACTTAAACTAGTCGAAAAAGGCGGCTCCAACATAGGCTCCAACTAGGGATCCCGTCTGTCTGTGAAATGGGAAGAACAATAGACCATGTGCCTGTATTGGGTAAATGGAGTCACTAGTTTCACTTCTGCGAAACTCACTTAAGGAAAGGGGATACAGAGGGAAGAAAAGATTTTGTCTTTTACTTCTGAAAAGATTTTCAACACTCAAATACGTTTCACACTCAGCTGCAGTCCCTTTCATGACTTTCTCTTTCTCTTTACTGAATTTAGGTCTACATTAAGACAATCAAAATAGTCCTAGGAAATCCAACAGATCTTGTGGCTTTTGGTTTGCATCAAACGGAATTTATTACATGTTTTTAATCGGGGAGCCCTGTCTGAACTTAGGATGTAGATCCAATTTCAAGAAAATTGATTACTAGAGTAGAGTGAGATTCATGTATAACAACCTTATGGATATCTCAGATATTGCTTCACTGTCAACGAGCTTGTTCAGTACCTTGGTGAAGTAATCTGTCCCTTTTTGCTGAATTTCCTTTCACCACTTCGAAATATATTTATGCATTTAAATGCTGAGACGAGGGCAATCATTTCTGAATTTCCTTTCATCGTCTCTTAGGACTAGATGGACAATTAAATATGACTTTCCTTTCACCATCTGTCTTATAATTTACTTTTTAAAACACGAAGTGGGGGAAATCAGTTTGTATGAGGGGTGATATCTATGTAATATTTTGCAATGGAGGCCTGTCAACTTACTTTGATTACTCGGTACCAACCTTCACTTAACTTTCAAAACACCTTAGCCCGTAGGGAAAAAGCGGAAAAATTGTTTCTAGGGGTT
Organism: Picea mariana; assembly: GCA_032191745.1. Taxonomy (NCBI): domain Eukaryota; kingdom Viridiplantae; phylum Streptophyta; class Pinopsida; order Pinales; family Pinaceae; genus Picea; species Picea mariana. The sequence goes on along the minus strand of JASDQU010242523.1, from coordinate 142,068 downwards.
TTCCTTCGAGCAAGCCTCAATCTTTCGAAACTATTGAAAAACCTAGAATAGTCAGGATCAACCTATGCATAACTTTGTTTAGTAAGAGACTGAGGAGTTGTGAAGACCAACTTACTTTCCAAAATATGCTTTACTGCTTTCAAAGTTAAAACGTAATCTCTTCTCCCCATGTATATAAACCCGGAAATATTCTTGGCTTTTTAAGAAGGTAAATTTGAAGACCGAAAGAAAGGTGATGAACAAAAGTCTGTACATTGAGAAACAAGGGTAAAAAATTAAAACCGGCTTTTGAAAACCTTTTCCCAGAGATGCTTTACTTTTTCTGCTTATTTTAACTACCTCCTATCTTTATTTTAAGTTAAATTCTTAGGACCCAGAGCAAGTAATTGTTCTTTTTAATAATAGTCAAGCGAAAACATTATATTGATGGGACCGTTACGGTGCTTTGGAGACCTTTGTTTTCTTAAAGAACAAAATTCTCAGGAATTTGTACCTTTGCCTTACCATTTTAAAATAACCGAAAACCTTTTCTATCACCTATTTTTCGGCGAATTTAGTCTCCGATATTTGACTTTCTATTTTCTCCTTTCGCTCGTTTAGGTCGCAAGCCATAATCCTGTAAACACGAAGACTGTCTTCTAAAAGAGTTGAATGTATCGAAAATTGCGTATCTCTACTTCTACAAAATTTAATGACCTAATTAATTAAAAGTGAAAACAAACTTACCCCAAAGAAATCATGAAATAGAAATCAAATACAAACCGGTATATACAATGGAAATCTTTTGTGGAAGAATTATATCATGTAGTGTTTTAAATAACCCCCATTAACAGGGGCGTTGAAGATTTTACCATCCAGATTTTATAATAGGAACTAATTTTTTCCTTCGGGGGCTGCGACTTTGAACGATCCATACCATATATGATCGAATTTATCGTGTTTCACCGAATCTTCCTTTCTAGTATCCCATTTCAAGACTAAATCGCTAGGGAGAAACTCTCTGTCTTTTGTCTTACGGTCGAATAACGTTTTCATGTCGTCTTGGTATTTTTGCAACCTTTCGTCCACTTCGACCCTGTGCTGTTGTACTTCGATTAGCTGGTTTATCCTTCTTGTGACATGATTTGGTTCTTCTTTCTCATCTTGCCACAATTTCATTATGAGAAGCGCTAGGTTTATGGGTAATACCATGTCAGTCTCGTACACCATTTGGAAAGGAGAGGTGCCGATGGATTTTTTCGTGCCTATCCGATTCGCCCATAATGCGTATTTTAAATGCACATGCCAAGATATTTTGTTCTCATTCAACACTTTCTTAATTATATTGATCAGAATCTTGTTCGAAGACTCAGCCAGTCCATTTCCTTGGGGATAATATGCCGTGGAATGGCCAAGCACGATATTGTATTTTTGGAAAAAATTGATCATAGCCATAGATTTAAAAGCCTGGGCGTTATCTGTGACTATCTTTCGGGGGTAGCCGAATCTAGATAAAATGTTTTCTTCTAGGAAATCTATTACCACCGAATCTGTCGCCCTTCTGGTTGGAATAGCCTCCACCCATTTAGTGAAGTAATCTGTGGCGGTAAGGATCCATTTGTGTTGAGCGCTGAAATGGGGGTTAATTTCGCCTATAAAATCCAGTCCCCACTGCTGAAAAGGAGCCTCTGTTTTGACCGAGATAATGGTAGTGCTGGGAGTTTATGCTTGCCCGCGAACAATTGGCAAGGGTTTCCAACCCTAATTTTGGCATTGACATATGAGAAAAGTTTAGGCCAATAATAACCTGCCCTCAGGATCTTATAAGCTGTCGCTCTCCAAGTGTGATGTCCCCCGCACACTCCTTCATGGAATTCGATTATGACCTTCTCTGTTTCAGATTCAACCAAACAAACCAACAGGAAGCCAAGTGGGTCCTTCCAATACAATTTACTCTTGGATATATAGTATTTGACCGCATGTAGTTTTAGCGTTTTGGCTTTGGATGGAGATAAATCACTCGGGCATTTCAAAGTCAGTAGGTAGGATACTATGTTTTTGTACCAATCAGAGGATGTAAACTTTTCTTCGATTCCGATTTCACTTGTTTTCTCATAGAGCTCATTCATATCCTTACCTTCTTCACATCCCTGTAGGCTATTTATACCTAGGGATCTGAAATTTGATTCAGCTAAAGAGTTTAGCCAGACCTTGACCCTTTACTAGTTTCGTCGGCTTTATCTCCAGATCAAATTCTTGAATTCTATCAAGCCACCGTCCCCTTTTTCCATCACTGTCAGGCTGGACTAAAATGTCTTTTACAGAGCTAGTAGGTACATACACGATTATCTTGGAATGCAATACATAAGTTCTGAAAGCCTTTAATGCCTTCACCATAGCATATGCTTGTTTTTCCATTATATCGTATTTGAGTTCCATGTCTCTAAGACTTTTTCTGAAAAAAGATATCAGTTGTTTGAAACCTTCTTCATTTTTCTAGAGGAGCACCACGACAATTGTATGCTCGGAGGCGAATGAGAAAATCCTTTAGATAGTCAAGGCTTGCCAATACAGGTGCCTCGCTTATAACCTTCTTGATACGTGCAAACGATTCTTTGGCCTCTGTTGTCCATTTCACTTCGCTGTTTTTCTTTAACATACCTATGATCAATTTCACAATTTCAACAAAGTTTTGGATAAACCTCCTTAAAAAAAATATCTTTCCTAAGAATGACTGAATTTCCTTTACATTTCTAGGAATATTTATTGTGTCTATAGCTTGAACCCTGCTAGGATCAATTTTAATTCCGTCTTGGGACACAATATGGCCCAGGAGTTTACCTTCTTGCATGGCAAAGTGAGACTTTTTGGGGTTTAAAGACAGACCAAACCTACGACATTTTTCAAAAGTCTGTTTGATATGTATTAAATGATCTTCGTTAGACTTAGAAAAAATGGTTAGATCATCAAGATAGATAGCCACAAACTTGTCTCTTTCGCCGATGAAAGCGATATCCATAACACATTGGAAGGTGGCACCTGCATTCATTAGACCGAAAGGCATTTTATCATACATGAATGTACCCTAGGGTGTAGTGAAGGCTATTTTTTCTTTATCTTGTTCATTTACGACAATTTGATTGCACCCAGAGAAACTGTCGATCATTGACATCCTATTTGCCCCAAATACCTTTTCTAAAACATGATCCATTTTAGGTAGAGGGTAGTTTTCTTTGAGGGAAGATTTATTTAGATTTCTGAAATCAACACACAATCTAATCTCCCCACTCGTTTTTCTAACCGGGACTAGGTTTGCTACCCAATCAGAGTATCTCAATGGTACTATTATTTTCACGTCTAAAAGATTTTTAACTTCCCTTTCAACTACGGGTAATAAGATAGGGTTGATTTGTTTAAGTTTTTGTCTAAAGATTTTGACACCAGGCTTAAGAGGTATCTTGTGTTCGATCACAGTAGTGTCTAGGTTCTAAGCTCTTCGTAAGACCAAGCAAAAACATCTTTATATCGTGCGAGAAAATATTTATACTTGTTTTTTACTTCAGGAGGAAGGTACTTTGATATTTTCACCATCCTAGGCTCCTCTTTTGTCCCTACATCGCAATCTTCAACCTCTTCTGGTTGGGGTTGCAGATTGGTTTTTAAGGGCATGTCATTCTGATTGAAAAGTCTCTCCAGGGGGATTAGTCCCTTTGGAATCTGATTATTTTTTAAAACTAACATGCGATGGTTAGCAATTTTTTCTCAGAACTCCTGAGGGTCCTCTCCTTCTTGCATGATCCATGTGTGATCATTTTGATTCTCTTGATCGACGTGAGTTTCAGAGAAGTCATCCACTGCTTTGAGGAACTTACTGATCTGTTCGTCATCCTCGAAAACCTGCCAGTGTTGTATGTTTTTCGGGATGGATGGTCTGTGCCTTACCTCTATGTCGTATTTTAATTTAAAAGCTGTAGGGGGAGCGAATGTCGAGGCTTCTTTGGCTAACGAATCGGCCTACAAATTTTCAGCACATGGGATGAAGTGGATATTTACAGATGAGAATAAATTTTCCATTAGATCCCAGGCACAATTTCTGTATGATCTCAATCTCGGGTGCTTGGCCTGGTATTGTCGATTCATCTGTTTGACTATCAACTCTGCATCTCCATATAATTCCAGGTTCTTTATGTTCAACTTTCTGGTAGCTTCCAATCCTAATACTAAGGCTTCATACTCACATACATTGTTGGTGTAGTCTATATCCCATTGAAGCCTGTAAGAGAAAGGGACCAAAAATTTATTTTCAGGTGCCACAAAAAGTACCCCTGCACCTGCTCCTTCACATGACAGGGCACCGTCAATTTTTTTTTTCCAGATCCCAGTGCTATACATATTTTCGGATTCTTTCTCATCTATGTAATTTTCTTCTGTGCAGCTATCTATACCATCATCAAAAGACAAAATATAATTCCCTAGATCTTGATCAACAATGTAAACAGGAAAATTGTTAGGATTCTGAGGATCGCTCACTGTATAGGCTAACCTCGTTTCCCTATATAACCGAGTAAGTTTCCCACCAAATACAAGAATTGTGGCGTAAGTCATGTCCAGTTAGAGGGACCCCCCAAGTTTGTCTCCCCACGACCTTGATAGCAGTAAGCCATATTTTGGGGGAATATCAGCAATAACTACATCCATCAGGACGCTTTTGAATGGGACCTATGCAAGGGTGACTACTAAATCCTTTATCATACCCATGAACTTAACTCTTCTTGAATCGAAAGAGTAGAGATCTCGGTAAGGCCTGGTGATCTCGAGGCCTAGTCTATCCATAATAATTTTGGGCATCACATTATGTGAAGCTCCAGAATATAGCATGCAATTATGCAACAGTTGATCATGCACATTTAGGGTGATATAGAAAGGAGCGACGGTGTCTTTGGCACCCTTGAAATGTGGACCAAAAGTGATATTGGGCTTATCATCTTCCAAATTTATCACGTCAGATTGACTTTCTTGATCTGAACAACCTATCACTTTGGTTATCTGCTTTCGATATACAGGATTCTTTGCTAATTCAACCAGAGGGATCAGTATTTTGATCCTATTTATCTCATTTTCAAAACTAAAACTGCCACTACCTTTGTCCGTTTCTCTGGTTGAAACCTCAGACTCTTTATTCTCCAACTTATTTGTCTGAGCTGATTTATTACTCGTGAGTTTATTTACCAGTGTGTGTGTCTCAACTGTCTTGATTTCCCTTGTTTGGGTATCAACCTCCTTCATTTTGGGATCCAACAAGTCTGCCCTTTTTATTTTGTTAATAGATGTTTCAATCTCTTTCGGGGTAGGCACATATACTTCACCTCTAGGGAGAATTTTCTTGGGTTGAGGAATCAACACGGGTTTGTTTTTAGACCTCAAGTTATACCTAGGTTGGATCTCAACCATTACATAATCGGTTGTTTCTTGACATATAGGGAAATCAATGTTGTTTATATCATCATCTTCATTTGATGGTTGTGGTGTGTTTAAAGACTTCTCATAATCTTCTTTAGTTACATAAGGCTGAGTGCAGTCATCACCCAAATTTGTCACATCTTCTTCTAGACCCTCGAAATCTTCCAGGTCATTTCCTCTTACAAAATTTTCATTTTTTAAAGGGGTTTGAATTTTTTGGTCTTCATTTTTAATCTGCCTTTGTTGATTTTGAGGGTTGGGGTTTCTTCTGAATTCTCTTTTAACGAAAGGATCAACCTTGGATTGATCTAGCTCCATTCTGGAAATTTTATTCGACAACTCCTTAATTATCCTAGCCATATCATCCATTTTGTCGTCTGTGGATCTATTAGACCCTGAGGGTCCCACTTGTTCCCTAAAACGTCTGGTTTCTCGGTTCCCATTTCTGCCTTAGCTTTTAACTTTCCATAGGCCATCATGTTAGATTTGATTTCCACAACATCATCCTGCATTCGGGTTAAGGTAGCCCCTCGCCTTTCTCTTAAGAGAAGGGAAAAACCGGGTTCGAAAGCTCCCGCGAAGGTTACTTTGGCTGCAGGTTGGGATGGTTTAACTTCGGCTAGGATCTTATTATACATCTTGTTAAATCTTTGAATAAATTCCATCACTATTTCCGAATTCTTCTTCTTTAAAGATACGAACTCGGTCAAATAATACAAGTGGTCTTTCCTTTCACCCCATTGTTTGAGGAAGGAGTCTTCTAGGGCATCGTAGGATATTATTGATCCTATGGGTAGGCTTCGAAACTAGGTTCGTACCTATCCTTTGAAAGTTTGAACAAACAACCTCAAATACACGTCTTCGTGTTCGAGACCTAGGATATCTGCGAGCTAATCAAAGACGTTTATATGTTCAGCTGTGGTCAAGTCTCCTTCCCCTGTAAATTTTGGTAATTTTTTTATATAATTTTCAGGAAGGTCATGAAGAGGGACGGGTAGGACCAAAGGTGCATACCTCGCAACCACTTTAGTGAAAACTCTGGGAGGCGGGGGAAGCCCTTGGCCTCCCATTCCTCCTCCCAGAGCCCCTCCACCTCCTAAAACCCCTCCTCCTCCTCCTCCGGCAGTTGCCATCGGTACTAGTGGATAGGGAAACGGTGTATTGTATAGAGGGTTCTGGAACACTAAAAGTGAATCTTTAGCTTCTTCGTGAGATGAGAAAAACAAAGACGGGTGGTAAGGGATGCGAGGACTTGGCTCTTCAGACTTGCAAGAAATGTAATCAGGGGAACCTGCGGGCATGAAATCTGAGTGTTTGGTATACTCTTCGATACTTGGTGAAGTCGTGAAATCTAAATGAAGAGTCGGCGGGATATCGACCATTGATAAATTCACTGCAGTGTTTTTACCTTTGTGTACGATAGAGGTTTTCGGATGGATTTCACTTTTAACCTCAAAGCTAGCTAAAATTGGACTGATGGTTTTGGGAGGGGAATTGTACGAAGTTGAAGGTTCAAAATAACTCTTGGTCTTGGGTTGTGGGTACTTAAGCTGGTAGACTACAATAGTTGGCTTAAGGGAACCTCTAGTTTCCAATATTTTTTCGGGATCAGAAACAAGTGTGGTCTGTTTGCTCTCTGGGTTTTGTCTGGTATTCCTTTGACCAGATGCCAGCTTATTTAAACGTGGAGTCTTCAAGTGAAAGATAAGAAAACCCTTTAGAGGGTGTTCAATCTTTGTTCACTATCAAAGGGTGAAACTTGTGAGAATGTTGTTCTTCCCAGGGAAAAGGTTTTGTAACTTCGTCCCAGGCAACGACGCTAGAAAGATGTTGTTCTAGAGTTTGTACTTAAGGCTTAGAAAGTACAGTTTCTAGGCATCCGAAAGTGAGTAAAGGATACAAAAGGGAGGAGATTCAACCTTTGGGAGAGGAAGCTAAGGTTGATTTCTAGGTTGTCGTTGTTTCGCTTCCAACTGTTCCTGGATATTTATGTTCTGTTCAATTACGACCCATGAACGTTCAAGTTATACCCAGGTGGTGGCTGTTTTAAGCATAGTATCAAAGAGATTTAAAGCGATATGGGTTTGGTTCAATAAGCCGGGTTCGATATTGGGTTGTCTTACAATGGGGACACTCATAGAGGAACAAAAAAAATTAAAAGAGAGTCGGAAGTTTATATGCTGTATCAATTTGATCTTATAAAAGAGAACTTTGAATCCAATATTAAGGATAAATGCAAACCAAAGGCCTTTTTCCGTAACTAAGTTATATTTTAAACAAATGGTGTGTGAAATATGAGAAAAACATTAAGTTGTCTATAAAGCAAGGCTCCTATTGAGGGTGAATCTCTCCTTGTAAACATAAGAAGAAAATAAGATAAGAAGGAATCTGACGAAGCATAAAATATGACAATCTAAAAGGTTCATAGGTCTTGTACCTGCTAATAGCCAATACAGAGGAAAAATTGTAAACGATATAGACGACTAAAAATTGATCACCACAGTAGAAGTTTTACTAAATTGCAATGAAACATTCATCAGACATATATAAGCGAAATGAAATTGAAAATAAAATTACAGAAGAAACAAACTCATAACACAGTCTTGACGGAATCAGGAGTCTCCGGATTTCTTTGTATTAATTCAAAGGAGATAGCCTCTATTACAATCGACCAAAAAGGTCCAACCTCTTTTCTTTCTTTAAAGTGTATATTTATAAAAATTTCTATATGCTGGAATCTCAATTGTTCTAGAGGTTTTCGGTTACAACAAAAGGAGATTAAACGTTTCGATTCTTTGTCTCTACCCTTATTTGGTACCAGAAACCTGCCTCTTCGCATGCTCGGTTCAAATGATGCACTTCTCCACCAGCTGGGATATCAACTTAGAAGGTTCTGCTTGATTATTTGCCTAAAAAATGTAACAATCTTTCACCAATTTTGGCAACTTTCCTTCCACTTGTTGGTCTTTGGCGCTGATAGAACATAATTGTACAGTTGGTTTAATTAGCCATTTATTTATTTGGATTATGTCCATCTGGGTTATTTGTGATATTTCGGCCAACTCTCTTTCTTCATTTTCCTTGATATTTAGCAGATGCTTGGCTGTATTGATCTGGCCCAGTATCTCAGTGTTGCTTTCACCATCAGAACCCAACCAACTCCCATCTAGAAAACTGAAAGTTTCTTCACAAGATTTTCTTACCTATTTAGCTTGTTGTCTGCCTTCAGATATGTTACACTCCCATTCTTTCAGCAAGATGTTACCTCGGGTTTTCTTTGGGATGGAAAACCTGGAACTACTATCTGTTTCCCTTTTCGTCGTGGCTATAATAGCCTCTTGGAAAGCAACCCGAGCCGCCATAGATTCTTTTTCTCTGAGAGAGAGGTTTTCCAATACTCAATCAATGAGTTGGCAGTTGTTTTGAATAGTTTCCACCTTAGCAAGTAGACCTTGCTGAGTTGCCAACTCTCTTTTTCTGATTTCTATAGCTTGGGATTGAAATATCCCAATATTGATTACCTGGCTTTCGGTGAAGTCTAATTTGGCCTGTAGCTGCTCTATCAATTTTCCTTGTTGGCCTATCTGTATCTGACTGGTCTGATCCATCAGCTGTGTCTGTTCGAGATCGGCTTTGAGCTACTCGATTTCTTTTTGATCATCTACTCTAGCTTGCTCTATACCTGTATTTGCCTGATCTTCGGCATTGGCCTCTGCTGTAGCTAGTTTAACCTCTAATGTTTTGATCAAACGATTTTTTTCTTCAGCTGATCCTTTGGGGTCCTGACTAAATATTGGTTTGCCGTAGCGAAAGCCCCCAATGTTCCTGCTATTTGAGTTGCAAATTCCTCTTTTTTCATAGCTCTCCCATCAGTTAAAATTTTAAATTTCTTGGATACTGTGCCCGCCTCTTGGTAAAATTCTTGTTTCACGACAACCTTTCTCTTCTTATTTAAGAATAATTCATTTATAGGTATCTCTTCCATTGTTATGGGCGTTAATTCTTCACCGAAAACCCAACCTGCGTCTAGGATCCCCTTTGTGGAATGTAGGGGGGTAACAGAAACGATGGGATTGCCGATCTGCTTAGATGATTTCCCTGGAGTAATAACCGAGGTTGGGTCGCTTGGAGGGTTGGAAGTATCGAATTCCTGTTTTGGGCCCCTAGTTTTCTCTTTCCTGTTCTGATGTTATTCTTGGTCGGGTGCTGAATCTTTGGAGCCCTCGACTTCTGTTTGTTGCACCTCTACAGTCGTTGGATTCTCACCCTATAATATTGGGGGAAGGAAGCTCTGCCGATGTTCTTGGAATTTGAAAACATTGGCCCTCTCTTCGAGTGACAGGGCTTGTATCTGAGCCAAAACTTCGGCATAAGATCTTGCGCCTCGGAAAATATCATCATGAGGTGAATTCTCGTGCTCAAATATTTTAAGGCCACAACTAGCCAAGTGATTACTCATGACCTTGTGTGGGTCGTGTTTTTTGAATTCAATGTGGACCAATTTAATATCTTCCAAGGATGTTGCCTCAGCCTTTGCATGCCCAAAATCTAATCAAGAATAGGTATTTAAATGAATTGGGAAAGGTGGCCATACCTTCTTCGAAAATACTTTAAGCTCTTTGCTTATGCCACCAATCATGGTTTTCCTGGCGATCTCGTGACAAGCTAGCCTATCGGGTATAAATAATGGTAGAGCATGCGGAGGAACAGAGGCGCCAAAAACCCTGATGTATGAAAATTCTTCCTCCACATACCAGTCGGCCACACTGCTCAAATTGGTCGCGATGCTATCTGAGTCCTGGGCGGTGGATTACCGAAGATGGTGACATGCATCCGTACCATTACCCAATTGAAAATTTTGTATATGAAATATGCGGCCTTATCCTCCCAAAGATTTGAATGGTAGACATGGATAGGCTCAACATCAGATGGAGCCCAGCTCCAGCTCATTAAGGGGAAAGGCGTCATGAAACACACGGTGTTCATGATTTATGCAGACATAAAAAATGAAGCGGCCTTCTTGCTCGCCCTATGCATCCGATATTCTATAATCCGACTAGTTATACTATCTAACAACAGTTTGTCCCAGTCGAAGAAACAACCTTTCATGACTGTATGCATCAGAGGCACCCATGGGAGGAGAAAATGTGTGGTGTCTTCCCTCCCATACAATCTACAGGTCATCATTGCTATGTATTTGAACTGTGGTTCCAAAGAAGATATGGATTAAACTCCGTTACTATCTGCCCTCAACTTTGCGGGGTGTGAGACCCAATCCTTGATCAAATCAGATAAGCTTTTTCCATATTGCTCGCATTCCTTCTATTTAAAATCCTCTAGAAATTCGGCATTGTAAGTGAATTTTGACGTGGATGACAACTTGTACATCACGTGTAAGTGTTCTGGTCTAAATCTCCCAATAGTGACCTTCTGCTCACTGATGATGGTTCTGGTCGGGATATCTACATGATCTAGCGCCCATCGGATCATATCATAGTAAGGAAGAAGACGTGGCCTGGCCGCTACTTTATGCATCTCTGCTTGGAAGACGATCTTGTATTTGGTGGCCAAGTCATCCTTCTCGTTATCACTGGAATCACCTGAACAGTTCACCAAATTGGACTGCAGAACCTCGGAGATGTATGACCAGGTTTTGACATAATCAACACTTCGTGGTGAAGTATCAGAAACATTATCTGAGCCTTGTCCTGAAATCTCAGCACTTGCCTTGGATGCTTTTTGTGGGGCCATGAAAAAGGATTGCGACTTAGCTATCCTATAATAAAAATGTGTATAGATATAGAAATTAGCTTGCTAAGAAAAACTTCTCTGCGCAAAATAGAAATGAGATTTATGACATGAAAGAAAGAGATCTATATCTTCAACCATTTAAAACCTCGACGTCCTTATGAATAGAATGATAAAATCATTTTTAGAGACATATTTAGCAATAAAAACCATATCCTTACTTGTCGCTTCGCCTCATTTCCAATTAATGCCATAAAATTCGACGGTTCGTGACACAAGTTGGCGCAAGGAACATTTAAATTTACCTCTTAGATTATGCATATTATTATTTGTATTAAACACTGATTAAGCTGGCTTAGTTTCTTTAATTAGGTTTTCTTAAACTTTAATCAACCTTTCAGCATTTTCCGTATCAGAAGTTTTCACTCTAACCTTTCGAGCCCCTAAAACCCGAGATCGCGATGACACGATCTAGTTAAGCGAAAACGTAATCTGGATTAAGCGTTTGATTAATCATGTTTAGTTAATATCACAACTTCACGACTTGGGACTTAGAAGATATAGTTCCCGGGGGGAGCATATGCCAAGTCAGGAAATTCCGAGATCGCGATGATGTGATCTAGTTAATCCAGAAGGTAAACCCGATTAAGTGTTTAATTAATCTATATTTAAGTAATATCGCGACTTCGCAATTCGGGGCTTCAAAGTTATAGCTTTTGGGAGAAGCGTATGCCGAGTCGCGAAATCCGGACAGAGTTTAACTATGGTTAAAAACTATTCACCCCTGACACTAACCCGGGTAACTTGCGCGAGTGTCTTGCGATTTCGCCTATCAGAGTTATGACGACAAGACCTTTGGGGAGGGCGAACGTCGAGACGAAAAATACCGACAACACTTAAATAAGGTTTAAGGAACTTTATTCTCAGCGCTAACCTAGGTAAGCTTTCAAGGTTACTTCGCGACTTCGTGCATCGGGGCTTAGAAACAGTGTGACTTGTAACTCCCGAAACGTGACATCCCGAGGTAAAGAAAAGTGAAAAAGCTCGTTCATGGTTAAAAGGAAATGGTATTTAGAATTACAACGACCATCACCACTTTGCATATTGGGACTAATGATATTTTCAATGAGTAAAGGTCACGAAGTAAAAGGCAACTTAAATGGCCAACCTTTGATTGTAAGAATCGCACTTAAACTAGTCGAAAAAGGCAGCTCCAACACAACTCATGAAAAAATTGGTCTTGGATACAATAAGAAAGAAGACAGAGATAAGTGGAGCACCATTTACAAACATGAGAAAGGATCATCCTTCTCAAAAAGAAAAGGTGCATTCACAAACCGATTACAAACCATGAACTTTGTTAAGGAAGGAAGCTATATAAGTAAAAAGAAAGAAGAAAATCAAAAGACAGATCTCTCAATACAAAATAAATTCAAGAATGGAAACAACTTCAATGGATATTTTTTTTCTTGTCATAACTTTGGCCATAAAGCAATGGATGACAATAAACTAGAGAAAGGATATACAAAAAAATCCAAAAACTCAATTAGATGTTGGAGATGCAATTTTGTTGGGCACACGGAAAATTTTTGTCATAGAATGAGATGTTACAACTATGATAGGTTTGGGCACAAACCCCAAAGCCATAGGAGTTCAAAAATTCAATCCTTAAATAAGTCATTCAAGTCAAGGAGAAAACCTAATAAAATTTGGAAGAAGAAAGGAGATGACAAATCTTCAAAAACACAATTAGAAAGAAAAAGTCCAAAAAGTAGAATCTCATAGAAAGATATGGAGAAGAAAATCTTAAGGAGAAACCAAGGAAGATGGTCTTGCACATTTAAATGAAGAAATTAATAACAAGAAAATGATGGGTGAAATTCCTAATAAGGAATGGTAAATTCAATATGAAATAGATCAAGCTCAAGAAAGGGAAGTCCCTATATAAGAATATGACACAATCCCGATGATGTCATAATCCTTTAGCCAAAGAAAGAAAAATCATTGATAGGTGGAGTTGTAGAATACAAGAAGGAGAAAATGGACAAAGGAGAGCATCACCTTAGGGGGAGTATAACCTCATAGGGAATAAGAAAAGATCTTTTTTGTCATTTTTTTAAAAAGGGGAGAAGAGAAAAAGTAGCAGATAAGTTCAAGAGGTATCAATCAACAAAGATCAATTGTTAAAAAAATTGGTATTAGATCAATTGGTATCAATCCTCAATTGATATTCTTGTGAAATATCAAAGAAGGATAAGAAGCAAATCAAGAAGATCAGTAAGATTCATACCCTTGTACTATTTGACAAAAGAAAGACAATAAAAACTCTAGGGGAGTATTTTGGTTATCAAATAAGAAAGTAATTAGATTAGATTTAAGAGACATGATCACTACAAATTGGTATCACTATAAGTTAGTAACAAGAAGACTACTTATTTGAACAAAAAAATCCCAATGGGCTGAGATAAGAAGTCAATAAATTCAC
>JASDQU010242523.1:94200-118548 GCA_032191745.1 Picea mariana | reverse complement strand
ATCTTCTAGATTAAGGCTGATTACCTACTTATAATATCTTAATTTTATTTTTCCCTCTAACTCTTTATCGCACCACATTTTCTTCTTAAATTTTGATGTAGTAATATTTTTAATATTATCCTTATTCTTCAAAATGATCTCTTCCTTTATTCCCAAATGGTTTAGCCAAGACCAAACATCCTTATTCCATCCATGCTTGAGTCAAAGGTAGTTTTGGCTAGATTTTGAAGAAATTTTAGGAAGCCTCTTGTCTTCCATGTTGTTTAACTTGTTATTATACATTAGGTACCTAGTCAGATCCATTCTATCAATAGGGGAAATAATTTCTTCTATGAGGAGGATAGGATAGGGTGTATTTCCTTTAATTTTATATTATAGGTTATAAAATTCTTTTGGATCTACTCTATCTTTCTCCATGACTCTTTAAAGATACTCCATCCTTAAAATTCACATCCATATAAAATAGTAGGAGTAATGAGAGTCTCAAAGAAGAGTTTTTCTTATCCCATATACAAATATTCGTTGATTTACAATTGTTTTCAAGCCCATAATAAGATTTCCACCCTCCATTTATCCCGTTCTCAATGCTATAATTCCAATTGAGCTTGTGATGAATATTGAGTTTGAGATATTTGTATGAAGGAACTTCCTCCAAGTTCTTCTTTTCATATACAAAATTATCATAGGTTATCTTATTGGATTTATTATCATGGCTTTAGTTTTTCAGTATTAATAGTCATACCCATATTGGAGGAGAAATCCTTGAGGATTCTTAGTTTCTTTCCAAGATTGTAGGGTCTCCTTTCCATAATAATAACATCATCAACGCAAACAATAATAATCATGACTATATCATTGAGAGTTGGGATGACACAACCTGCTTCTTTCAAACAATTTTCTAACTTGTCAATGTATATGCTAAAAAGGGTAGGGGACAAGGGACAACCTTTCTTTATTCAAGTATTGTAGTTAATTTCTTCTGACCAACCCTCAATGTTCCTAAACTTGGAAATAATGTTCTCATACCACCATATTACATTAGAAATCAACTTTAAAGACACTTTGATCTCTTCCAACCTATTCCAAAGGTTTCTCCTTGGTATTGTTATCAGCCAATCTAGCACCCTTGTGAAAATATTATCACAAGGTGAAAGACAAGTGTAACCTTTGGAATTACTTGCCACTATCACCTTAGAAATTACTTCCCTCATTTTAGTGAAGGATGAAATCAAACACAAGGGAGGATTCCCTAGTAAATTCAAGAAATCTTATAACAATACAATTCAAGGTTGTTTCCTCCTATGTTAGTTACTCACATATACCACCACCAAGTTAAGGTTCAAAGTAAACATAATAAATGACAATTACCAAGTCTAATAAGTCAAATAAAATTCCTCGAAACACTACAAATAAATAGAAAATATATGTCTATCATAAAAACTTGTATTAAAACATGATTACTTCAACAATATCACAAGTTACAACAACATAAATATAACATCCCTTAAAACCAATAAACATGCATTGAAAGAGGGTTGAAAATGAAAGCCAAAACTAGGGTTTAAGTAAATGGAATAAAACTATCTTAAAACCTCCAAGACATCAAACCATAGCAAGCTCAAAATTTCTACAACAATGTACAATGAATGATGTCAAGGTGTATTCCAAGGTGAAAAATTCCACTAAAACCCTAGATGCCAAGCTAGAGCAAGGTTGGAAGTTGTAGGAAAGATATAATTTAATCACAAGGCATCAAAAGAGATATAAAATAGGGTTTTAAGGTCACTCACAAGAGAAACTACTAGTTTCATCTAGATTCCTTGGGCATATAGAGTCAAGAAAGAAACTTTCTTGGAGAGAAAAGGAAAAAACAAGACGTAAGAACTAAACCCTAGGGTAGTACATTGCAAACCCTAGGTGTTAGTTCTTTAGAAGAGAAAATAAAGGTATTCCACTACAAATTATAAGGTGTCAGTCTATGTCTTCTAACAACCTTTGGAAATAGATCAAATGGATTTTTGTTAAAATGATAGAGTAGTCCACTACAAAATATATAACTTTAACCTACAAGAATGAGATGGGAAATCCACTACAAACCCTAGAATTATCCTTGTGTCCTTCAACAAGCTTTAAATAAACTATAACAAGGGAAGGTAGTCCACTGCAAACCTTCCTAGGGTTTTAAGACAAGATTTATTCAAGAAAATACAAGATAACATGTAAATATCACCACTTTGATCAAACATTCATTTAATACATCAAGAAGTAAACCATCAAAGACTTGAAAAGAACTCATACTAGGAAAATAAATGAGAATCCATGAAACCCTAACCATGAAATCATCCACAAAACTTGAAAAACATACACAAGATCATCTTCAAAACAAGGTGCATAAGTTCTCCATGGTGAAAAATAAAGATAGAAGACAAGTGTAGTGATGATTCTTTACAACATGGGTTATGATTTATAAAAAAAAGTGCTCTTTCTCTCTCTCTTAGGAGAATATAGTTCTTGGTTACCTCATATATATATATATATATATATATATATATATATATATATATATGAGGTAACCAAGAACTATATTCTCCTAATAAGCCCCTAAAACATGTAAATCCATGATACAAGGGGGATAGGTCTTATGCCAAACCCAAAAAATGCGTCAAAAATGAAAATATAATGCTAAAATATCAAAACATCATCTAAAGAAACCACACATGTGAGTGTAGAGTACAAAAAGAGGGTGATATCATCTCCTCAAGGGGTACAAAATCTCCAAAAGTCACACCAATCCCCAAAATTTTCAAAGCATCATCAAAGGTCATTTCCCTTCATCAATAGGATAACATTTCATCATCAACAAGGTGCCAATTCATCACCCGTGTGCTAGGTCGACTCAAGCAAAATTCACATCACTCCAAGCATGATGTCATCCTCTAGATGTAAAACATCCTAGGTGAAAATTCCAACATCATGAAGGAGGAGGGATCCATCATCCCTCTAAAGGGGTATACCATCCTCACCACATGCTACATAACCAATCCAAGCCACAACATCCTTAAATGGTTCATGACATCATTAGGGCTCCATACGACATGTCCAACTCCGTATGAAACATTCTAATTCATCAATGCAATGTCCCAGGTCCAAGATATGCTAGGAGGTGTGGAAATGTGTGCCAAGTCATTAGGTATCTCAATGCTCATCATCATGGGCCTAATTTCCTCCACACAATGTGCAACGTCCAAGGTAGAAGCATTAGTAAATCCTTCATAGGACCATATATAGGGGTGTATCACCATCATGCAAGGGCTCATAAAATCAGGTAAGTGTAACCATTATGGATACAAGAGCCATTAGAATCATAAAAATTAAGCCACAATTTAATACAAAAGCCATGTAAATAATTCACATTAGGTATCTTCTTGATACTTCGCAGTAGCTTAATACTTTATACAATTTTCTAAGTTTAGGTATGGGAGGACCATCACAAGACTCTACTAGGTGTGCCAATACCTTAGTAGAGGACTATTTCCTGAGAAACCCATCAAAGTGTAAGTATAAGTGAATTATGTGGCATGGGTTTTACTTCATGGTCATGGTGTTATTTTCATGCAAGGCCACATGTGGGGTAATCTCCATGAACACCTTTACAGAGGGAGCACTTGGTGCTTTGAGTTACCATTTTCTAAGCATTATTTCTTTCCAAACCCATATTATTTCCATTTGATATTCATTTATTTCTTTGAAAGATACTTTTTAGGTTTATAAATTTATTTTTTAGTGGGATTCAATCAAGTCCTTTTAATTTGATAAGCATTCAATTCCTTAAAACATCATCTAAAGAAACCACACATGTGAGTGTAGAGTAAAAAAAGAGGGTGATATCATCTCCTCAAGGGGTACAAAATCTCCAAAAGTCACACCAATCCCCAAAAGTTTCAAAGCATCATCAAAGGTCATTTCCCCTCATCAATAGGGTCACATTTCATCATCAACAAGGTGCCAATTCATCACCCATGTTCTAGGTCAACTCAAGAAAAATTCACATCACTCGAAGCATGATGTCATCCTCTAGATGTAAAACATCCTAGGTTAAAATGACAACATCATTAAGGAGGATGGAACCATCATCCTTCCAAAGGGGTATACCATCCTCACCACATGCTACATCATCAATCCAAGCCAAAACGTCCTTAAATGGTGCATGACATCATTAGGGCTCCATACGACATGTACAACTCCATATGCAACATTCTAATTCATAAATGCAATGTCCCAGGTCCAATATATGCTAGGGGGTGTGGAAATGTGTGCCAAGTCATCAGGTATCTCAATGCTCATCATCAGGGGCCTAATGTCCTCCACACAATGTGTAACATCCAAGGTACAAGCATTAGGACATCCTTCATAGGACCATATCTAGGGGTGTATCACCATCATGCAAGGGCTCATAAAATCAGGTAAGTGTAACCATTATGGATACAAGATCCATTAGAATCATAAAAATTAAGCCACAATTTAATACAAAAGCCATGTAAATAATTCACATTAGGTATCTTCTTGATACTTCACAGTAGCTTAATACTTTATACAATTTTATAAGTTTAGGTATGGGAAGACCATCACAAGACTCTACTAGGTGTGCCAATACCTTAATAGAGGACTATTTCCCGAGAAACCCATCAAAGTGTAAGTATAAGTGAATTATGTGGCATGGGGTTTACTTCATGGTCATGGTGTTATTTGCATGCAAGGCCACATGTGGGGTAATCTCCAAGAACGCCTTTATAGAGGGAGCACTTGGTGCTTTGAGTTACCCTTTTCTAAGCATTATTTATTTCCAAACCCATATTGTTTCCATTTCATATTCATTTATTTCTTTGAAATATACTTTTTAGGTTTATACATTTATTTTTTAGTGCGATTCAATCAAGTCCTTTTAATTTGATAAGCATTCAATTCATTACAACTTGGGGTGATGGACTCATAGTGGGGCTATATCTCAAGCTGATTTTTTTATCTTTTGATTTATCATTCATCATCCCATTCCATTTTCCATTCTTTTACCAGTTGCATCAACCTCAAGCATTCAACCCATTCTTCTCATAGATGGATGAAGGTGTTATAGAAAGATTTGCCTCACCCTATGCAAACTTGCACATAAGGCCTTTTTCCATTTCCCTATGAAGACTTGAAGTCCCCTTTTTTAAATCCTAGAGCTAATAAAAAAAAAATTCCACATATACGCGCCCTAACAACTATACATCATGTGTATATGCAGGTTGCACCACTACAACCCGCATACATCAAGATTTGTGCCCAAAATCAAAAAATGGTGTTGGGTTTCCATGTCACATAACAAGATCCATGATCCTTGACCTTACATATACTAGAATCATTCTGACTTGACCCTTTAGTTCCACTTGAAGGTTACAAATAGGCCAAATCCGAGCTATGGAAAAGAGGAGAAGAATTCAACTTTGAGAGAAAAGTTACGCTGGAGAAATTATTCACTTCATATTGAGTCTGCATCCCTTTGTCCTTTAAGTCTGAACACATTTTTCAAACTCCAATCTCTTCCCTACTTGATTGAGAACCTCATTATCTCTCTTATATGATATTACCTTTGGTGGAGGATTGAAGTGGTGGAGGCCTAGCTGGAAGGAACCTAATTTCTCGGTTCCGAACTGTGCTGACACGAAAGTTTGTAATTCATTCACTTCTGTTGATTACATTTTAATAGAAATAATCTTTTCTCGTCCAATTAATATATTGTGAATATTTGAATTTTTATTCCATGGGCGTATTTGTTATGAATGTTGATGGATTATGCTATTAAATGTTCTAACATCATATATTATCACCATGTGCTTGCGTTTCTTGGTTGTTGAGGACTATTTGCAGGTGCATTTATTTGATTCGAGTGCTCAGCGGTGGACTTCATCGAGCGTATGCACGATGTAGGCCTTTTATCTTGTCTTGATAGCATATTTTTTTATATAGCATACTTGATATTAGAGTTGATTTTTGCAGTCATTTCCGTCTGTTGTGGTTTTCCCCTAGCCATAGAGAGATTTTCCTCGTAACAGAATTGGCGACCATACAAAGGGAATCAGTGTTATGGTTCAGGATACCCTCTCCATGAAACCCCTTCACATGGGGGAAACATATATCCTCACTTGAATAATCCTTATCATGCTTTTGTCTCTTCACAAACATCTGCTTTAGTGATGATGTATCCTGGAAAAACCTCTATGGATCAATTAGGTGGAGGATACTACCTTTCTGGACAGGGATAGGGTGTAAACCAGGATCCTTCCTAGCTTGCAATGTCTCAAAACTAGTCTTTCCTAGGAACTTGGTCTCAAATGGCATGACTCATCACCGCCGCTAGTCCAGTCACTAAAATTCATACTGGAATTCCATCACCAACCTCTGCAATTCATGTTGGGGATTGGTTGAACACCTCTACAAGTCACGTTGAAGGCCAACAACTAGCCGCTGCAAGTCATGTTGGGGGCATCACTCTAGTCACTGTGAGTCATACTGAAATCACATCTCCAACCTCTGTGCATCATGTGGGAGATGAACCACCATCCTCTGCCAGTCATGCTGAGAGCATGTCACCAACCATTGTGAATGACGCTGGAGGCATTCATACGATTGAGAAAACCTAGACGTGTAAGACGTAATCCCAAGTTCATTTGTAGGATTTGTGAAGGATATCACCTTACTCATTTGTGTCCTGCTACTTCTAGGATACTAGAAGCGGGGCCCTCACCTAGGGTCCCTTCGAGTTCTGAGTCGTCTTTGGTTTCCCAACACTCTATTTCTCCTTTGATTGACACAATAGTCATGCTGATGCAATCATCACCTGAACCCACCCCTATTGTTGAGGGTGGTGCATCTCCTGGCCTTGTTGTCGCACATCCTATTCAACCAATGGTTGAAGAATTGGTTGTAACGATGCAATATTTGGTCAATCCAACTCTTCTTTTGGATGGTGATGTGTCCTTCAACCATGTCATTAGAATTTATAGTACTACACTTTCTGAATAAGAGAGAGTTTTACTCTTCCCGAGTATTCTCCATCCTAGTCTTGGAGAGGTTCCCTTTGAATGGGATGGTCTTGTGGGGTATCAAATTCCTCCTCCCATACCTTTTCAGGTAAGAGACATTCTCCAATAAATCGTGGAGAAGGTAACCTATGCTATCACTTTATCCTCCTCGACTTGGAGAGATTTAGGTTTTCCCAAGATTGTGTCAGCTATTCGTAAGCTGCTGACCTTTCACAGAAGTCCTGCATGGGAGCCTTGGCCTCCCCCATGACATGCCACCTAGAAAACCCCCAATGAGTCTGAGTTAAACTCTTTTACATCTCGTCTAAAAAGAGAAAAGATTGTCGAGTGAATTTGTCTCTTTCACACTCTTTAATTGGATTTGAAATATCGCGAGTCTTGGTTAAGCTCTTTTCCGACTCATTTTCAAAAAAGAGAAAATATTGCTGAGTGACCTTGTCTCTTTCACACTTGTAAATTGGATTTTAAAGGATGTCTATTTGGTGCAAGTTTATCCCTTTTTCAAACCAAGTAGACTAAGATTACAAAAAAGGACATCTTTTGGTGTCAAGTTGTAATTGCATCTCATGCCCTTGCTTGGAGTATTGAGCCTATTGTTGGTTCTCGCTTTTGTGTTATAAGTCATTTGCCTCAGTAGTTTGCATCATCCTCAAACAAACAAAGCCTTGTTAATATCCTTTGAAGCTTGACACCCTATACCCAGGAGGAAACATTCCCACGAGTGTCCATCTCCCACATGCACTCCTTTCATTTAGCATAGGTATGTTCCACTGCTGAAACTAGTTTTTCTAACTTGTGACACTCATTTCCTCCTCTGTATCATAACATTCATTTGACTATGAAAAAAAAAAAAAAGACGGGTGGGAAGGGAATATTATCTTATATTGGCAGCAGTAGTGTTGGCTTTGAATAGAGCACAAAATTTTTGAGTCCACTTTTCATCAAAATTTTGGGTTTAGCATGACCTTAGGACGCTGACCTCATTACAAAGAGTTTACTCCCCCGACTGGTTACTCTTTCATTCCCTATGGAGAGTTTTATTGATGCCTCCTACATCTCAAAGTTTCATCATTGATTTTATTTCCAGAGTCTTCCATATGTCTCATGCTCTTGTTCAAAAGATGTCTATCAAACTATGTCGGCCATTCCTCAGAACTCTTGACTTTGCATGTCAGCCATACCCTCAGTCTGTCTCAGAATCACTTGAAGCTGTAGTCCTATTGCGCACCCTGGTCCTACTTTCCTCATTGGTAGGTAACCTTGAACCTAACAGTCAACATTTCATCATTGGTCACCGACTGGGTGGTTTCCCTTGTGTTCGAAGACAAGACATCTATTCACACATTGGGATTCATGCAGTGTCTTGGATGCCATTATCCCTATTGGTGTTTTCCTCACCTTTGTCAGCAATTTTCCTTATTGGGTGCTATTCAGAGGGTCTTTTTCATGTACCACTTGCATCTGGCACACGCGAAAGATGCACAAGGTTGTTGGTTCATGAACATGTTCTTCATCTGATTTCCTCCAAATCATGAAGCTTCTTCTTTTTACCTCGTACTGAATGATGAGAAATGCCTTAATTCTCTCCTTTCAGCGAGACATATCCCAAAGTTGGGTGAACCATTTTAACTACTGTGTTTTATTGTCTTTTATGTGATTGATCATGAATATTCCCTTTATGCATGTTAGACTAGAAATGTTGATTATATGACCACTTCGCACTAGGTATGAATGTTACAATAGATGGTTTATGTTGAAATATTGAGTATAATGGTACTATATAACTAAATTCACTAAGTAACCAAGGAAGAACAAATACATGATAATTCACACCAAACATATAAGTAAGAATGATTAATATGATCACCTCCCATTCTCTTACTACTGTAGAAACTTGGTCCCTACATCCCCAATAGATGCCTTAGGTGAGACTTCACTTTCATGCAGGTAATGTCGAAAGGGATAGTGCCTGACGGGTTTTGTTGGTTAAGATAACTTGAACCTAGGGTCTTATAACCATGTTCCAACACTCCTCACATTGACCCTCTTACATGAATGTTGAATATAAATTAGGAATGTGGGTTGGATTAATACCCATGAATAATCCCCCCTTGGACCCCTCTCCCTTGTGGAATCATAGCTCCCCATTTTTCTTGATCTCTTTCGTATCACAACCAATGATTATTAATTTTATTAATTATTCAATGAACATAATATTCAATTTGTCCCCTAAACACATTAAATCAATACGGGCTCTTCACCCCAACACATTGGCTCACCAAACTAATTAAATTTTATAAAATTACATTATAATTTGTGGGGATTAAAACTAGGGATGTTACAATGATGAACAATACATGACATGGACCACACAGTGTCAGGAGAGGGACTAAACAATGTCGAAGTTGAAAAATACATTCCATACCTTGTGCACCAAGCTGGGTATCAAATACTTCGAGCAGAATTTGGTTCTAAAATATTGTGGGGGTATACATAGGTAAATCCAAATATAAATGGATTTTTTAGACATCGTTTTAGTGGGAGAAAATTATTGATATGTTTTCAAAATCAAACAAAATTTTGATTAGAGGAATAAGCGAGAGTTTGGATTTGTGAATGCATCACAACAAAAGCAGGGAAAATATAGTTCTAACTTATCGAAAAACAGACAAAACAAGGATGGAGAACCTCAGGACAAGCATCATAATCTGCAAGCAACGAATGATAATGGGAAGATGAGGAAAGACACTACGAAGTGGTGCAAGTTCCACAAAATCCAATGGCACAACACTGATGAATGTCGCTCGAAGCAGTAATTGGTGGCCGAGATAAAATCCTTAGAGTCATATTTAGGCTCTGAATCTGATTGATAAATAGAAAAGGGGAAGTGTATAATTGATACATAACTCAATTCCATAGTTTCTACCACCAAGGTCTATCCAAATGAACCAGGAGATTCAGAGGAATATGGGAACCTTTATCACTTAGATATGTGGGTGAAGGACATTCCACTGCATTTCATTGTTGATAGCAGAAGCCAAATGAACCTAATATCAACAGAGGTCATAAAGAAGTTGGTGTTTTTGACAACACCACATTCTTATCCATAAAACATCGGGTGTCTAAGCCAAGGATGAGATCTCTGCATCAACCAACAATGTCACCTAACCTATGACATCAATCCCTTCAAGGATGAGGTATTGTGTGATATTTCCCCACTTGAAGTTTGTGATGTTATTTTAGGCTAGCCATACATGTGGAAACATCATGTTGTATATGAATCTAGACCTCATAGTTTCATTATTACTTTGGGAACACAACTGTACATGATACCATGGTAACTCCACCTACCACAATTTCTTTGGTCTCAGCTAAGTAGTGTAGGAAGTTCATCTCTCATACTAGGAAATTTCCTCCTCATAATTCATTCTCAAGGTGAACAGAAGGTCATGGACACATCCATGGTCTCTACATAGGGATTCTCTACACAGTGGAAGTAAGTAAGCAAATTCATGGAATAATAATGAGACATCTTCACCTTACCTACCGACGTGCCTCTACACTGTCAAATAAAGCATTCTATCGATTTGTCCCATGGCACACTGTTAAGGCCTAATTTAGGGAGCATTACCCCTTAATTGGGGCATATTACATTAGTATTGTTATTTTATTTATGCCGGCTTGGTTCCATTAGTTGTAATTGTACCTCCTAGTATCCATATACCAAGGAGACCTTTTCATTTGAATTTATCTCTTTTTCAAGGCGTTGAGTACTTACTTTGAGGTTTTTATGCTATTTTGATATTTTGTTCTTAACATTTGGAATCAGATCTAGACAATCCTTGGGACTAGCTTCTTCAAAACAAGTCTTCTTGGCATTTTCAATACAATTTTTTTGTTTTTTGTTTTTTGGAAGGTGTCAAGATCTAGAATTTATATGGTGTAGAGGATGCATATATATCTAACTTGGGTCCAAATTTCAGATCTTGGTTCGTTACTATTTTGGAGATGCATT
Source organism: Picea mariana (assembly GCA_032191745.1). Taxonomy (NCBI): domain Eukaryota; kingdom Viridiplantae; phylum Streptophyta; class Pinopsida; order Pinales; family Pinaceae; genus Picea; species Picea mariana. The sequence goes on along the minus strand of JASDQU010242523.1, from coordinate 107,451 downwards.
ATGTTCAAGTTAGGGTTTGTGAATAGTCCCGAAACTAGTCTGAAACAAGTCTTATTGGAATTTCGCTCCCAATTTTTTTCATCTTAGTTTTAGGTTAGGAAAATTTTAAAGTACAAATTTCATCCCTTGATTCCCTGTACTCTGAAATTCATTCTACGATGAAATTAGTTTTTTTGGCTAGTCCAGATTTCAGCCTAAAACATGTGTTCTTGGGAAAAATGTTATATATGAAGCTAAAGACCTCCAAATTGTGTGAGATCTATTCCATTGGTTAGGGTATAGACCTAAGTCTTAATTTTTCATTTTTAAATTTATGAAGTGAAGACAGTGACACATGGAAGTCCGTACAAGTTTGCTCTCTTGAAAGGGAAAAAAATCAACACATCTTGGGAGAGTTATCATAAAATTCTCTTGGAGAATACAATATTGGTCTAACCTGTGGGGTTGGAAAGAAGACACATCATACTAACTTAGACCTAAATTTTAGACTCAGAAGGGATGAAATTGCAGAGATACAACAAAAGAAAGGTTAGCTAGCAGAACAGTCTCCAAATTAGGGTTTTAAAAGGTGTGTTTTTTTGTTTTTGGAAATTTGCATATCTTTTGACTAGAAGATCCAATTGGGGTGGTTCAAAAAGTGGAATAAAGTGGGATAAAAGGTGTATCACATAAATTTGGGAGAATCTTAAGGTTTTTTAGGTACAAACAAATTTTGACGTCTTTAAACTTAGGATCCGTCGTTACTTGTTAGAGATACAACCCAGGGGCTGTGTGGTTCTTCCATATACCTAGAGTATATCAGAAGGCCCCTTTCAAACAATTGTGAATTAGACAACGCTACTATGGATTTTATCTTCCAGGTACCTGGAGTATATCGGGAGACCCCCTAGAATCATGAGACCAACTGAGTAAACCATTTAGCTATCTTGTTGCTATAGTACACCGAGAAAAAAACTCAAGTAGATCACTCTCTAGTACCTGGGTAGTCACATAGTACGGATAAGGGCATGGTCAAGCCTACTTAGTTAGTGCGCTAAGATATTGGGCCGATTAATATTGTTGGACCCCACATGTATATCAAAGAGCTATAACACCTAACACTCCTTTGTCTGTGAGGACCTCTTCCTAATCCAATTAGGAATTCCTACCTTGCAATGATACTTGGCCAATTTTCCACCAAAAAAAGGAACTTATACACCAAATAAGCCCTCAAGCATTCCTACTTGGACTATTGATGAAGGTGAAGAAATGCACAAGGACATAGATGATTTACAAAAGAATGCAGTAACAAAAGATGAACTATAAAGGATGATGGATTCAATTGAAGCTAAGATGGAAGCGATGATGGATACTAATATGGATGGATTAAAAGAGGAGATCATGGAAGGGTTGAAAATTTTGTTAATAGAGAGGCCACTTGAAAGTGACAATGTATCCCATGAAATTCATGATGAGGACACAAGGAAGATGAATCAATACTGGAGAAACTCCATCTTTGGGTTGAATACCAAACACTTTCCTAAGATCGATATGAGGAAGTTTGATGGAAAGGATACAAGCACATGGATACTCCAATGGAGAAGTTCTTTGATCTACATGATGTGCCTCACACAAAGGTACAAATTACGTCCTTATATTTAGAACCTAATCATTTTGTGTGGTATCGATGGCTTTGTTCTCATAGATCACTTGTCACTTGGAAAATTTTCACTAAATAAATGATGGCACACTATGAGGATACAAGGAGAAACAACTTCTTCATCCACTTGATAAATGTTGGCACAGGGGCAGACCCAGGGTTCAACGCTCAAGCGCGCACCAAGAAAACCCTAGCTACCGACCCTTTCAGAAACACCTGTGAAGCAGATGAAGTCTCACCCGAGGTAGAGATAGTGGTGGTTGCAGGACTCAGATGTCTGCAACCTTAGCTGGGACACTGATCTGTGATTACAACACCTAAAAAAAGCACTTAGCAGTTATAGTTCATCAATATTTAACCCGTATCTACTTCGCAGATAAAACCCTAATTACAGAGCATCGTAGTTTTCACCCCAATCTAGCATATTCAAACACTAAGCAAATTCACATAGGTTAGATCTAGCATTCATCCATATTATTAAGAAAAAAGCATTAACAGATCTATCTATCATTCATCTATATCAAAGAACTTAAGCAAGTAAACACATAAACACATCAATACATCACAAAAATCATAGCAACACAGGATATACGTGGTTCACCCCCATCCTGGGGATACGCCCACCAAATCTTCTTCTCTTTTATTATATTCATTCAATTAGCTACATGCACAGAGCCACGAGATCCTACTCCGCATAGGATAGGATATCTGCGAGCACCTCACCAGATCCTCCTTTCCCAAGCTAGGTTACATCATAAAGCTTCTACTCAATCTCTTATAGTCACTTGCAATTAGCCTTGCAAGTCTCACACAACATGCACAAAGCATGTACACTATCACTTTCACTTAGCACTTGGTCTCACACACTTGTGCCTTTTCACTTAGCATCACATACACCCATTACTTACATCGCCTAGATTTCTATTTATACATTACAAAAGAGGCCTAAACATGGGTAAACCCATGGCCTGACATCCCCATACCAGTTACATAAGCCCAAAACCCAAAAATATCTAAAAAGGGTCGAGATCCTGCGATCTCTGCTTTGATTTGTGCTCTACCTTCGACAGCCTGTCGAAGTCCCAAAAGTAGGTCAAACATGACCAAGGATCTTCAAAACTTAGTCAAGGGCCAACAGGCCCCCAACACTCACCTGTGACTCGTTCCGAGTCACTCTGGTCTGGGTAGCTCTACTTAAATATAATCGAGCTTGGCTTCAGTTGCTTCGACCTGTTGCAACGCCAAGGCCTCCTGCTCAATGAACTCTTGGATAAATGCTTCTTTGAAAGGTCCCTCTAAATGTTGTTTGACTGCAGTGACTACTTGCTCCAATTCTTCTCCTCGGCCTTCAATTTCCTCAAATAGTTGGCAAGATTCATCGAGAATTGGTTGGAGTCTTTGATTCACTTCCATTACTTTGATATGAACGGTGTGGAAATGCTGTTGAGCAGTGCGCTATTCTTGGGATCGCTTCAACTACGCCTGTATTGTTTCTGCTTTCTGCTTTTCCTCCTAGAGTTGTGACTCCAATGCCTTCAATTTGGGATCCTCAGTGAGTCGCTCATAAGTCTGGGCACTTCGATCACTTAACTATTTACATTCCATGGTGAGGGCCTTGATTATCTCAACTACACTTCAAGCATTGATTCTCTTTGATCTCTCACATTCTGCGGAGTGCTGGGCACTGTTCATAGCTATAGATCTGTGATTCTCTGTTGAAGCTGTTGGATAGCTTCAACAAGCTATGATACTTGTTCTTCCACTAGGTATTCCTCCTTTTTCTCTAAGCCTGTCATAGAGTAAAGTGTTCTGCTGACTGATTCTCTTATTCCAACTTGCTCTACGATCAATTTCTATTTATCCTGCTGGATTTATGCTCTATCTTCTTCAAACTTAGTTTGGAAGGCAACCTTATCCTGCTGCATAACTCGGTGTTGCTCTACCATTTCCTCTTGTGCTTGCTTTAGGGCCTATTCTTTCTCTTCTTTCACTCGATGAAGGTGGGCTTCGATCGCATCAACTAGTCTGTGGATTTGGGTAGACTCATCTCCCAACTCTGGTTTTTTTGATGGCGGGGGCGCAGTGAATACTACATGACTGGACTGAAGGGCCTGCTGTACCCCTCTCAGCTCTGTTGCGATTCTATCATACAAGGCTTCTTTCTTAGCTTCATTGCTCTACAAAATGTCCTATGAATCATCTAATACAGTTGCGATGATGAAATCAAAGTCATCGATCGTGAGTATAGTCTGAAGCTTCAACTTGCTTTCTTTGGATTTCTTCCACGATGTAGGTTTCATGGGGGAAACCTTCCTTTTATTCGATGAATATTCATCATCAAGGGGGTTCCATGGCGAGGTTACTTTGCCTTTCTCCTGCTTATCTTCTTCCCCTTCTTTTTCTTCTTTCTCCTCTTTGTCCACTTCGTCACCTCCTCCTCCACCAGGTGAATCTGAGGCAGTCTCTTCTGAGGCACTGCTCAGTTCTTGTACATATTCTTTCTTCTTCCTTCTGCTACTGCTGGGTGCATTATACTCCTCGTGGGTAACTATCAGGCTTCCAATGAGGTTTGGGTAGGACAATTCTACCTTAGTGACTGGTATAAGTTACTCTACAGGCCATTCCTTAGTGATTTCTTCCAGGTCCTCCTCAGTGAGCTTATAGTATAAATGAAGCTATTCTTTATTATCATCTGCACGCACGGTGATATATATGAAATGCCTATCTGCGTGAAACTTCATAAGGGGTCTGAACTTGTCTAGAGTGTTTGGAATCATCCGGGGGAATGATTCAATAGCCCTTTTTAGTTGTAGGTAGTAGGTATGGAATATTGCATTCGAATGCCACTATTTTCCCATGTCGCTCGAGTACCAGAGCATGGTGAAATTTGTAGCAAGTGGTTCGAACGGCTCAATGTCTGGGAAGGTCGCACCTTCCGACATCTCCCAAGCTGTAAATGCGATGAGGATCATCAACCAACTAAAGTGGAACTCGTAGCCCTGATCCTAATCTTCGTGACAATTGACTTCTAACTAGTTGACTAAGTACTTTGCCCAGTTCATCTGTAATCCCTCCACACACTTTCCTGCGAGGTCAACCAAAAACCCTGTGACCTGCGTGGGTCTGTTCTTTCAGAATATCTTACCAGCAATCAACTGTCAAGCGAGGCACACTGCACCATTATGAATGGAGGCTACCTTGTAGCCTCATGTCCCCTTCTCTAAATATCCATAGATGTCTTTAATCCTCTGTGCTAGGGTGCGATCTGTAGCCTTCCCAAGGTAGAAGTCCCGTGGATCGGGTCCCTGCATGCTCAATCCAATGATCCTATGGATCAACGCCAGATTGACGGTAATACACCTATCTAACCATAAATAACTGTCATGGAAGCACGACAACAGGAGCTTAACGCATGTGTTAACCTCTTGGTGCCTTCCAAAGTGTGGAATTTTCATGAAATTAAGGATAGTGGACTACGCGATGTTGATGGTCCATGGATAGGGAATGATCCTCAATCTCTTTCCCTTTGTCTTAGTCAAGTACTTGTGAGGCAAAAGGATGATGTAGGTCTTGCGGTCCCATAGATTATAGTCACTGATCTTTAAGGTTGGAATCCTCTCCAATTGTGATCTGACTGCACGTTTCCCCTTTAAGAGGTACACCATGATGACTGTGTAGTCGAAGTCCCTTGTGACACTGTCACAATTCACCGCGTCGGCTAGAGGCGAGATGTAATCAGGAATAACAGATGGGATTAACTTTGCATTCTCTAAGTCATCTCTGTGCTTGGTTCTTTTCTCATATGCAACGCGGGATGGTTCGGATCCGTGAGCATTTGATGGGGAGGCTTGCAATCCTTGAGTCGATGAATCTTGAACTCCTATGGAAATCACTCTCTTTTCCATAAGGTCGATTAGAAATTATTTGATGACTTTCTCTGCGGTGTTGAGCTCGTCCGACATACACGCTCAGATCGGATAACTCAGGTGGATGAATGAATGCTCAAAGCAATGGAACATGTGTTGATCTCAATAAACACAACGCGGTAGCAATGAGTTATCTTGTTGGCTCGGATACAATTTGCAAAAGTGTTCTCGGTGCAACAATTGATGGAATAAGTAGACAACGATGTAATGGATATTATCCAACAGACAAGAGGCCTTCATCAATGCATTTCTTTCCATTATGGTGTGGTCCCAATGGTCTGATGGTGAGATTTCTGGTCATAACTATTGTTCTAATCGTTTTGGGCATCGGTCTAATGGTTATAATTCTTTCAACGGCTATATCGTTTCACCATGGAGAAGTTCCAAGTTGTGTTGTTCTGATATCCCGACGAAGTTCCAGTTTTTCAAGCCTTCCTTCTATGAAGTTCCCTCGGGAACCTCTTGTAGTTTTTCTAGCTCCTCTTTCTTCTTACTAAGATTTCTAGCCTTTTCCCCCTGTGATATGCGTTACTGGGTTCCTCTTCCCATTCTGATTATTATCTCCTCTTGGCATAGTAACTTCATGCTGTTGATATTCTTTCGTAGGGTTCAAGGACGATACTTCTTCTCTGTCTGGGGTAGGTGCTCCATTCTTCTGTGAGTCTTCTTGTGTTCTTTCAACTTAGGCATCCAATTTTATGGTTTTAAATAGCTTTGATCTGTTCTCCTGTTATTCAATCAAGTGCGCTATCCTCATAGTCATGAAATCTTTTAATTCTTGCTTCCTTTGTTCTAAGACTTCCTCTTCTTTTCTTCTAGTCTGATTTCTCTCAATCCAGGGTTTTCCTAATAACATAGCAAATGGGGCGTTGTTCTCAATAAATTTAACAACCTCAAAATATTCCTCTGTCGTAGTTCCATGAGCACTCATAACTATTTGGGTGAGTCTTCCACATAGGGTTATCAACTTTCCTCTAAATAATCCTATTCCTCCTAATGAAGGAATCATAGCAGGATTTCCTAAAATTTCCCAGGTTCTTTCTATCATAATATTCACCTGTGTTTCCTCACCTAGAACACAATCTATGTTGAAGTTCCTATTCTTGTTTCTATGCACTCTTTTTCTCTGAATATCTCTGATAAGTTGATATTTTTGTGATCATTCAGGGTTTCTTTCATTTGCAGTAGTATAGTCTCGGATTGATCTTCCTCAGGGTTTTCTTGTCTTATATTCATTCTTTCAACCTTAGCAATCATTCTAGGGAAATCCAAACTTTATGATCCATAGCTTGACAACAAAGACAACTAGGTATTTTACCAAGGAATTCCTTAGAAAGATGTCTTGGTCTTCTACAATTATAACAAGGGGTTAATCTTCTTTTTCTTTGAAATGATCCCCAACCTTTCCTGTACTGCGCACTAGGATCATAGTAGCTAACCTGCAAAAAATTCTTTCTAGGTTCTTGTATCCATTTGTTAGTCCAAACATTCTTTCTATGCATAGGAATAACATATCTTTCATTATTTATATCATATCTACTCATATCAAACCTTATTTCATCTAGTTGTGCCCTACTTTTCAAGATAGGACAAAATTTATCAAACATACCTAGATCCATACTTTTGAAATAAAAAATTCCACTTATCTTTCCTTTTTCAATCAAAACTTTTCATTGTTCTTACCTTTAACAAAGCACAAAGCCTTCAGATATTACCTCTTTTCTTCAGATCTGACTTTTCTTCTTAGCACAGAGCTTCACAAGTTAAGTAGACTAATGTGCACTAAAGCAATAGTTCGCAACAATTACAGTTTCAGGCCCCGACAATGGGACCATTTGTTGGCACATGGGCATACCCAGGGTTAAATTCTCAAGAGCACACCAACAAAACCCTAACTATCGGCCCTTTCGATAACACCTGTGAAGCAGATGAAGTCTCACCCGAGGTAGAGGTAGGGGTGGTTGCAGGAATCAGATGCCTGCAACCTTAGTTGGGACACCAATCTATGATTACAACACCTTAACAAATCACTTAGCAGTTACAATTCATCAGTATTTAACCCGTATCTACTTCGCAGATAAAACCCTAATTACAGAGCATCGCAGTTTTCACCCCGATCTAGCATATTCAAGCACTAAGCACATTCACATAGGTTACATCTAGCATTCATTCATATTTTTAAGCACGAAGCATTAACAGATCTATCTATCATTCATCTATATCAAAGAACTTAGGCAAGTAAACACATCAATACATCACACAAAGAATAGCAACACAAGATATACGTGTTTCACCCCTAGCCTGGGGCTATGTCCACCAACTCTTATTCTCTTTTATTATCTTCAGTCAATTAGCTACATGCACAGAGAAACAAGATCCTACTCCGCATAAGACATGATATATGCGCGCACCTCACCAGATCCTCCTTCCCTGAGCTAGGTTACATCACAAAGCTTCTACTCAATCCCTTACAGTCACTTGCATTTAGCCTTGCAAGTCTCACACAACATTCAAAAAGCATGTACACTATCACTTGCACTTAGCACTTGGTATCACACACTTGTGCCTTTGCACTTAGCATCACATACACCTGTTACTTACATCTCCTAGCTTTCTATTTATACATTACAAAAGAGGCCTAAACATGGGTAAACCCATGGGCCGACATCCCCATACCCGTTACATAAGCCCCAAACCCAAAAATCCCTAAAAATGGGCCGATATCCTGTGATCTCCACTTCGACTTGCGCTCTACCTTCGATAGCCTGTCGAAGTCCCAAAAGTAGGTCAAACATGAACAAGGATCCTCAAAACTTAGTCAAGGGCCAACAATAAATCTCAATCAAAAGGGTGCAGTTGTGGAGCACATTGAGAACTTCCAAATATTTAATATAAAGGTAACATATATTCCAGATGAGCACCTGATTGATGTATTCATAGGAACTTTAAAGGATAAAATTCAACATGATGTTCACCTTTGGGAACCCAAATCATTGGAGAATGCATTCAGGGTGGTGAAAAATGTTGAAAGTAAAAATATGGCTATGGGTACTAGAAGGACCACCCCTAACATCTATCAAGAGAATAATGTTCCTTCTTTTAAACCACCTCAACCTACAAGGTTGACACCTCAAAAATTGGAGGAAAGAAAAGAAAAAGGTTTATGCTTTACTTGTGATATCAAGTACAATAAGGGACATAAGTGTGGTGAGAATAAATTATTCTATATATATTGTGAAGAGGAAGGAGAACAAGAACAAGAACAAAAACTATCTCAAGATGAATATGTAGAAGAGATTTATTATGAAGAGATGACTCCCACCATATCATGTCATGCATTGGATGGAATTAGCACTCCTTAAACGCTCAATATCGAAGGATATATCAAAAAGACAAAAAGTAATAGTGCTAATTGATTCTGGTAGTACTCATAATTTCATTCATTGTAAATTATCCAAAGCTCTCAATTGATTTATATATATAGGACTAGATTTTCAAGTAATGATTGCAAATGGAGGAACTATAAATTTCTCAGGAAAATTCCATAAGATCAATATTACTATGGTGGAATATGTAATTAATAGTACAATGATTTCTATACCCATGGGTGGTGTTGATGTTGCACTAGGGGTCCAATGGTTACAATCATTAGGAACCGTGGATTTTAATTTTCAAGAAATTTTCATGAAATTTTCATTGGAAGGAAAGGAATTTGAGTTAAGGTGTATCACAGGGAAACCCAGTAAGGTGGTAAGCTCTAATGGCATGAAACAATTATTGAAAAATTGGCATTAGGGTGTAATTGTACAACTATGCTCACTATATGTTCAAACATCTAATCCATCTATTTTTCTAGATCTCCAAGGGATCATTGATAATCATTCCAAAGTATTTGAATATATTCCTAGAGGTCTTCCACCCACTCACAATCATGATCATGATATTCACTTAATTCCTGGGAGTGTTCCTCCTGACATCAGGCCTTACAGATATCCTTATTCCCATAAGGGTGATATTGAGCATATGGTTGAAGAAATGTTAGAGGATGGAATTATTATACCTAGCCAAATTTCTTACTTTGCACCGATGGTAATGGTACTCAAGAAATAGGGCTCATGACGTATGTGTCCAGGTTATAGAGAGCTCAACAATATCACCATTAAAGATAAGTTTCACATTCCTGTCATTGATGAATTTTTAGATGAAATACATGGAGAAATATACTTCACAAAGTTGGATCTTCGTTCATGGTATCATCAGATTCGAATGAAGGAAGAAGATATCCCAAAAATAACATTCAGAACTCATGAAGGCCATTATGAATTTTTGGACATGCCTTTTGGCCTTACGAATGCACATTCCACATTCAAAGGGTTGATGAATTTCATTTTCAAGCCCTTCCTTCTAAAGTTTGAGTTAGTATTCTTTGATGATATAATAATATATAGAAAGTATTGGGAAGATCATGTTTGACATGTTGATAGGGTGCTACAACTACTAAAGGAGCAACAACTATATGCCAAACCGTACAAATGTTTCTTTGGGTTGAAGGAGGTAGAGTATTTGGGTCATATTGTATCTCATGAAGGTGTCAAGGTAGACCCTAACAATATTAAATCCATGATGGACTGGCCGATTCCCAAAACATTGAAGAATCTTAAAGGATTTTTGGATTTGATAGGTTACTAGTGCAATTTTGTTTGGAAATATGGAAGAATAACAACACCTTTAATTTCATTAACCAAGAAGGATGCATTTTCATGGACTCCAGAGGAGAATTAAGAATTTGAACAACTTAAAGAGGAAATTTGAAAAACCCCTATCTTGACCACACCACACTTCACAAAAACCTTTATTGTGGAATGTGATGGCTCGGGAAATGGCATTAGTTTTGTTCTAATGCAAGAACAGAGGCCCCTTGCTTTTGAAAGTCGACCATTCAAGGGAAAGAACCTACAAAAACCCATTTATGAGAAGAAAATGATGGCAATACTACAAGAATTGAAGAAATGGTTCCCTTACCTAATAGGTAGGAACTTCAAGGTCAAAAAATATCATGACAGTCTTAAATACTCCTTGGAACAAAGAATATCTTCATAAGAGAAGTAAAAATGGGTGACCAAGATGTTGGGTTATGACCTAGAAATCATCTACAAAAAGGGGAAGAAAAATGTTGTGGCAGATGCACTCTCAAGAAAGGATGAAGATGTTGAGGCATTTATCTGTGCTATCTCTATCATCCAACCTAATTGGATAACATAAGAAAGGGATGAATGTAAGAATGACGAAGAAGTGTGGACTCTCATTTAAAGGTTGCAACATGATTCCAGTGCATACAATACATTTACATGGAAAAATGATTCACTATGGTAAAAAGATCGCTTATATTTATGTAAGAACTCCCAAATGAAACACATGGTACTTTTGGAATTGCACACCTCTCCAGTAGGAGGGCACTCGGTATTTTTGAAACCTATCATAGGGTCAAGAGGGAATTTTTTTGAGATGGCCTTAMAACTGATGTTCAAAKATTTGTGGAATAATTTTTGGTTTTCCAACAAAATAATCTGGAAACTGTTAAGACCCCAGGTATTTTACAACCATTAGCCATTCCAAGTCAGCACTGGGAGGAGGTTCCATGGATTTCATCATACGGTTACCGAAGTCTGAAGGAAAGAGTGACATCATGGTGAATGTTGATAGACTTACCAAGTATGCACACTTTTTTTAACTTTCTCATCCTTTCAAATCCAGTACAGTTGCCATCGCATTCATGGAGACAGTTCAAAAGATAAATGGAATCCCAAAGATTATTGTACGTGACAAAGATCCCATCTTCACCATACATTTTTGGACTAAATTGTTTTCTTTTTTGGGTACTCAATTGGCTCATAGCTCATATTATCATCCTCAATATGATGGACACAATGAGATAGTGAACAAATGTTTGGAAGGCTACCTTAATTTCTTTGTCTCTGGTAAACAAACACAATGGTTCAAGTTGTTACACTTGGCATAATTGTGGTATAGCACTTCCTTTCATACTGTAAACCAAATGGCACCATTTATGGCACTTTATGGATATCACCCACCATCCATCACTTCTTTTCTAAAAGAAAAATATAAGGTTCAAGTAGTCAAAGATCACAATGAGCATCAACAACAAGTTCTCCAACTCTTAAAGGACAACCTATCCATGGCACAAAATCACATGAAACAACAAACAAATCAACATCATAGTGAAATAACTTTTGAAGTAGGGGATTGGGTATTTTTAAGACTACAACCATACAAATAGATGTCCTTCAAGAAAGCTAAGAAGTATAATAAATTATCACGGAAGTACTATGGTCCTTATAAGGTGCTGGAAAAGATTGGTACTATGACATACAAATTGGAGTTTCTTGCATCTTCATGATTACACCTTGTTTTCCATGTTTCATTCTTAAATAAGGTTATAGGTAAAAAGATACCAGTTCAAACTATATTGCTAGAACTTGAAGAGGAAATAAAAATCATATTGGATCCTGAAGCCATCATTGACACAAGAATTCACCAGCTGAGGAATAGATCAATTTCAGAGTATCTCATTAAGTGGAAGAAACTACCTGCTAAAGCTTCCACATGGGAAGATGAATATTTTATACAAAAGCATCCATAACTACTCAAGTGTTGAGGACAACACTTGTTTGAATGGGAGGGGCATGTTAAGCCCTAATTCATGACACATTACCGCTTAATTGGGGAATATTACATTAGTATTGTTATTTTATTTATGTCGGCTTGGGTCTATTAGTTGTAATTGTACCTCCTAGTATCCTATATATACCAAAGAGACCTTTTTCATTTGGAATCATCTTGTATTTGTGAATTCTTATGATTTATAAGGAGGTTTCCCCCTCAAACAAGATTATTATCTGAATTTATCTCTTTGTCAAGGAGTTGAGTACTTATTCTGAGGTTTTTATGTTATTTTGATATTTGGTCCTTGACAAACACCTTTACCTAATGGGATGGTATATCGAATCTCTCTCCTAGAAAATGAGGAAATAAAACGCCAGATTCAAGAGATTCTCCAAAAAAGGCACATTCAACCAAAATCCTCGCCTCATGGATTCCCAAGCATGCTCGTGCATAAGAAAGATGAGATCTAACGACTTTGTATTGATTACAGAGCTCTGAACAAAATCGTAATCAGGAACCGGTCCCAATTCCATGAATTGAAAACCTTATTGACCAACTCAAGGGATCCAAGTAATTTAGTAAGATTGATTTGAAGTACGACTACCAGCAGGTCCTAATAGAATCGATTGATGTATGGAAGACTGCATTCAAGTCTAAAGAAGTTAATTTTGAGTGGTTGGTCATGCCATTTGGCTTGACAAATGCCCCAACAACTTTCATGAGTTTGATGGATGACATATTGCATTATTTCATCAAATCCTTTTTGGTTGTATATCTATATGACATCATCATACTCAACAAGAGTTGGGCAGAGCACTTGCAACACATTCAACATGTCTTGTACACCTCGTGTCAACATAAGATATATGATAACTTAGAGAAATGATCCTTCAATATGAACATGGTCCAATACCTTAGATACATTGTATATGAGAATGGTTTGCATGTATATCTAGCTAAGATCCAAGTAATTCATGACTGGCCAACCCCAACAACACTAAC
>JASDQU010242523.1:15112-69788 GCA_032191745.1 Picea mariana | reverse complement strand
ATTCATGGGAGAAAGGTACCCTTATCTTCCTCAGATAGTACCCTGGGTAAAAACCTCCCCATAGAGATACCCTCCTTGAAAAGCCCCTCAAGAACTGGGAAAGAGAATGTGAAGGCGCAAGGCCTTAGTAACCCTACACGAGGAGGAACGATCCTCTTGAAAACCCAAGATAGCAGCATAAGGATGAAGTATCAAATTGACGGACGAGATCCCATCGGGAGATCTATGGTCACTCACGACCGTTAGATCGGAAGAAGAAGATGGAGTGATAAGTGCCTTAACCCTGATAGGTATTGATCGACGGACAAGATTCCATCAGGAAACTTGTGGTCATGCATGACCATTAGATTGGTAGGAGTAAGTAGGTTGTTAAAGGCCTTACCCCTTTGTTTTTCTGTGTCTTCATGGGTAGCTTATAAATTGGGACCGTAGATCCCCAAGGTCCATGGGAGTATCTAGACCTTTGATTTTTCCACGTCCAGGAAGTCGTGGAAGAATGCACTGGTAGGAACCAATCTGAGCCATCAGATCTCGACTGGAAAACCCGATAGCCGTTGGGTCTGTCAGGAGTTACCCGAGGGTTAAACCCCCAGTGAATAGGGGTGAAAGACCCAAAATATATCTAGATCGTCCAAACGACAGAGGCCACGTGTCGTGATATTTCCCATTTTGGGAAATCGGGAATCGAGAACTCGAGAGTTCTGGTGACAAGAGATCGGGATGTTCCATGGTGGAAACCCCGAAGCAGTTTTGGACCGTCCGATCTCGGGAGGCTACGTGTCGTGAGATTTCCCATTTCGGGAAATCAGGAATCGAGAACTCGAGAGTTCTAGTGACGAGAGATTGGGATGTTCCATGGTGGAAACCTCGAAGCGGTTTTGGACCGTCCGATCTCGGGAGGCTACGTGTCTTGAGATTTCCCATTTCGGGAAATCGAGAATCACGAACTCGGGAGTCCTGGTGACAAGAGATCGGGACTTTCCATGGTGGAAACCCCGAGAGAGATCTGGATTGTCCGATTTAAGGAGGCTACGTGTCAAAAGATTAACTGCATCAGGAAACTGGGGATCGAGAATTCAGGAGTCCCATGGTCGAGAGTTCGGACTCTCGTGATGATAAATCCTGATGAACGGATAGGATCCTTTCGGAGGATCCAGGGTCTGGGATTACCGTGAGATGTGAGGAAGAGATGACGACTTTAATTTGGGGCATGAATGCACATTAAGGTATGTAGCGAGCAGATATGGACGTCCAAAGTCTACTCGCCTAGATCTACGGTCGAGGCTTCATTTCGGAGCCCCCTTGTCGTTCTACCTTTATCGGTGAGGGGGGGGTTTGGAATCGGAAGTGAAACTCTCAAATGGTTGAGATTAATTCACCTTGATCTATTGTGCTCAGGTGAATTCCGGACCTACCTGTCGTTCTACCATTAATTGGGGGGGTTGTTCCAGAATGGTGTGGTGTGTAAAGTGGGGCCCCCTCCTGTCCTGTCGACTACCGTGTCGCATTTCCCCCTCTGCCACCTGTACTCCACTTAACCGTGCGACGGGGCCTGTTCTCATTGGCTTTTCTCTAGACTTGTTGGGATTTGTCCCCATTGGCCATTCACTAGCCCAGCCGGGGTTCGACGGTTGCAGAGTCGAATGATTCGACAACATTGTATCTCCGAGGTGCGAAATACAAAGAGGCACCATGATTATTTGACCTGTGATCATGACCCGTGATCACATGGGGATAGAGAAAGAGAAAGAGCTAGCTTGCGCTAGGCCTCTGTAGGTAATTTGAGGGCTCTGATTTTGCAGAAACCAACGAAAATTTGATTATGGTAGTGGGTATGTGACAAGCATTAACATAGATGATTGGGATTTAAGAATTCTAGTAGTATTATGGGCTTATCAAACTACTTGCAAAAATATGACAATGTAGACTCCCTTTAATCTAGTTTATGGCTTGGAAGTAATGTTACCTATGGAATATTTGGTTCCTAGTTTAAGAATTGCAGCATTTACAGGTATGGATGACATAGGCATTGTTCAAGACAGGATTGCCCAGTTGATTGAACTGGAGGAAGATAGATTTATTGCAGGATTTCACCAACAGGTACAAAAAGAACGAGAAAAGTCTTACCATGACAGACATATCAAGAAGAAATCATTTAAGCAAGGATATTTGGTACTGTTATATGAAAGCAAGTTCATGAAGCATCCAGGAAAGTTCAAAACACATTGGCTTAGGCCATTTGAGGTTGCCTATATTACAGAAGGTGGAGCTGCGTAGTTGAAGACACTTATGGGAGAATGGAAGGATGGTTTAGTGAACAAGAGTCAGTTGAAGTTGTATTGTGACAACCAGCTGCCTCACAACTCTCAGTAAAATAAAAGGAAGAAGGGTCTAGGTACCAGGTGCAGTTGAAGCTGGGTACCAAACATAGAAAAGATAGTCTAGAAAAACATGGTAAGGGACAAAGAAAAAATCACAGGATGCTCCGCGCAGTTTGAAGTCAAAGTATTACAGAAGGTTCAATCTTGCAGTGACTCGGGACAAGTCACATGTGAGTGTTGGGGGCCTGTTGTCCCTTGGTTAGGCAAGGAAGCTAAGATTAAGAAAGAAAGGCGAAGTGTGAACTGCACGGAAGGCACAGTAACTGAGTAAGGGTCGAAGTGGTTAAAGAAGCATAAAATAAGGGGGGAAGTAGGGAAAAGCAAGCCGTTGAAAGAGAAGATCGAGGGAGATAAATAATCAAAGAAGAGGGATCGTGGACAACTCAACAAGTGGGAAAATACAACAATAGATACCTTGGAGCACCTCACGGAAAATGAGGAGGGACAGGTTGGTGAAGCTATGAAAATGTGGCTCAAGTAGACCTAGGGTTTTGACACCTACACTTTGGTCTATGGTTGTCCAAGAGTCATGTAATGTATAAATAAATGTCTAGAGGACCTGGGATGGGGTTTGTTCATATTATTATGGTTGATGTTCATGGTTGATTATTTTTGTTGTTGAGAACCGTATTGAGCCTGTATTCTGGATCTTCAGCTGGGTGCGGAGATCAACCCTGCAGTTGGGTGTGCAGGGAGGGAAGAGAAAGAGAGAAAAATAAAAGATTTGTCTCTAAGTGCACATATAGAACTGTATGTTTTCATCTAATTAATCAAGAAACATAGTTCTATGGATGTATCCCTAAAGAGGGGGTGAACCACATATATCTTATTGTCATTGTGGTTGATGTTATGTTATTTGTTATCTGTTATACTGTTACTGCATTGTTGTTTTAGATCAGAGATATAACTTCATGAAGCAAGCATAAGAGTGATAAAGAATATCTATATTGTTTTCTCATTGTGTTTTGGAATCCCTTTGCATTTCCTCTGGTTGTAGACACCTGTGTTCTGCAACCCCTTATTGTTATTTTAGGTGAGACTGCATCTGCTTCGCAGGTGTTGCCGAAAGGGCCAGTAGTTAGGGATTGTTGGTGCATTGTTAGAGTTGAACCTTGGGTCTTCCCCTGTACCAACACTCTCCTATTGGAATGCCTTGGAGAGCGATGGTGATTTATGCTAGAATTCCTTGATCTTCCTTTCTCCTTAGGAGACCTATGAATTCCTAATTTTCTTGATCCATTCTTCTTATCCAATTTATTTTCAATTATTTCCAGTATTTGTATTAACTTATTCTTGAAGTCTTCATGATTCTCCTTAGATTTCATAAGCCTTTCATTATCATCCTTGTGAATTTGGATATCTTTCTGCAAATTTCTAACGGTCTCTACCATATTCATGTTTTCATCCTTTCCTTCCCCATGTCCATTGGAGTTTGTTCCTTCCATAACCAAATGGACATCCATTCCTATGATCTCATCTTCCTAGATGTAATCCCCATGTGCATCATCCATCTTTCTACACTCCGTGTTTATTCTAATATGATCAAGTTGTTGTTAATTATACAAAATGTGAAGCCAACAAAACTTTGTCAAGCTAAATGACTCAACAATTTCATGAAAATATGAACCATTTTGGTTCAATAATATATCATATTCCTTTCTTTTGATTTCCTAATAAATTGACTATTCAACTCAATTTTCTGAGTGAACAATTATGTTTTGTTATCCAATATATTTCCCATGATTGCTCCCTTGCTCAATTCTAAGTTTTGAGCAAGAAGTTATGAATATTTGAACAATTTATCTTTGAAAACAACAATTCAACACTAGCCCTCTTTTATTTCAATCAAAGTCTCATATGACCAAGGGATATGTACAAGCACTTAGTTGATATGTGCTCATCTAGAGCTTCGGGATTTCAGGGCTCCAGAACTTCAGGATTTGGAGGCTCTGTCTACGTCATGCCTTATTTATCCTAAATGTCGAACTGGTGAATCCTTGCATAGTACATCTTCGGAGCTTTGGGGATCCTCTACTTTGGAGCTTCAAGACTTCAGAACTTCGTTCTTCAGAAGTTGGCCTCCACACATCGTTCCCTTTGAATGTCGAACGAGCTAATTTCCCGAAGAATCTCTCTGGAGTGTCATGCTTCAGAGGTTCTACCTTCATCATACCACGTTTCCTCTGAATGCCAAATTAGCGAACTCCTAGAGTCTTGTTAGAAACCACGCACCAAGGGGGTGCTACGTGGAAGAAATAAGGAGAGAACACGTGGACCAATCTGAAGGGTGACATGTGTCATGCTATAATTGGAACAAATGGTCTATGAAAAGAATAGAACATGATGACATGTGGAAAGCATCAAGTGTGTCCATGTCACCCTAGGTGACGTGAGCAGGCCACGTCACTCCTGTTCTTTGTGACTTCAGAACTTCAGGCTTCAGAGGTTTCTTCTACAAAATCCTTAAAAACTATTGAACACCAGACTTTCAAACAGGTCCAGGTCACTCTAGGTGACCTTATCATGGCACACCATTTCATCTTTCCAGGACTTCAACACTTTGCGCTTTGAAAGATTTCACACCCACGTACTTGATAAATCCTGAATGCCAAACTTCCGAACAGTTGTTCCCTGGAGATTAGTAACTTCCGGGCTCCAGGGCTTTGGAAAAATTCTCATTTGCACACTCTTAAACTCCCGATTGTTGAGCTTCTAAACTCTCTATCAGGTCCATGTCACTCCAAGTGACCTCATCATATCACGTCACTTCGATGATATGGGACTTCGGTATTTCAGGACTTCAGAGAATCCCACACTAGAGCACATCAATCCACCCAAATGTTGAACTTCCAAACAAGTGTTCCCTGGAGCTTCAGGACTGTGGGGCTCTGAGAATTCAAAAATTTGGGCTTAAGAGAATTTCGTTGTTGAACACTAACCCACTCCCAAATTTTTGGACGTCGAAATTTCGAACACTTTCTCATCTGTGGACACATGTCTCCGATAATGGATGGTCTAGATTAGTTATGGACTTAGGGACTTCGAAAAAAAATCCACTCCACACAACCACAAATAGATTTCGCTGAACATCGAACTGTCGAACCACTTGGGGGATCTAATGGTCCAGCTCCTCCCAAACAATCTATGGTGTAGGTCTACTCTGAGACTTCAGAGCTTCAGAGATTTTTCCTCCTTTTGTAAGAATATTAAAAAATTTTAAGCAACAAATTCTGAAGTACTTGAATGTTAACCACCACACTCCTTTCCCAAATCTAATGGATGTGAAGGATCTTCCTTCTCTTGAACAGATCTGATGGCCCAAATATAAACTTTTTGACCCCAAAACCACGATTACTATGGTTTCTTACCTTTGTTGGATTTATCGAACCATTGAAATTCCTGAGCTTTCAAACACATCTAAGTTGTTATCTTAGCACCCTCTTGGCGCTCATGAACACTCTAAAACTCAAATTTTGTTCATTTCGACAATAATTCATTCTAAAAATTTTACTTCAATTTCCACTTATATAGCCCAATCCAGGCACAATGTCAAAACCTGGGGCTCTGATACCAATTTGTAACATCCCTCGAGCCTCTAAGGCCTAGGGAATGCCACGTTTACTACTTCTCTTGTTTCTTATATCCATAATTGTAACATACCCATCCATATACATGTTAGGATATGACACATAGAAAATCTTGTGGAACATCATACATGTTGTTGGATTATTGAGAGGCAGGGGTGAATCAATAATAAAGAAATCTAATCCTTTTTAACCATATAATTAAAGTGTTATATCAATGTAGCATTATCATCCAATATTTACAGAGTAAATAAACAATACACATACACATTACACCAGTTTTTTTACGTGGAAAACCAAAGCGGGAGAAAACCACATAATGCTTTTTCTTATATGTCTTGAATAATTACATTCATTGGAAGCACCGACTTCCTTTATTTTCTAGTTGCAACTGGAAGGAGGCTCCACTCCCCTAGTTTCTCAGGCTACAACTTGAGGGAAGCTCAAACTCCCCAATTCTCTGGCTATAACTAGAAGGAGGCTACAACCCCCTATGTTCTCTGGTTATAACTGAAAGGTGGCTACAACCACCTATCCTTGCCGCATCCAACCGCCCTGATGTATAAGTAGAATGATGGAACCACTGTCACACTATCACTGTGAGATATACTATTGTAAATCTGTACCAATGAACCTGCACCAAACAATCTATACCAATAACCTGAACCATGTATCAACCATGCATCAACCTGTACCAATAACCTGAACCATGTATCAACCATGCATCAACCTGTACCTCAACCTGTACCATAAACAAGTGCATCAACCATGCACCAACCTGTACCAAACAAATTGTAATCAACATGTACCATAAACAAGTGCATCAACCATGCACCAACATGTACCTCAACCTATAAACCTTCCTTGACTTTAACAATAAGAGACTAGCATTTTCATCAAACTTTACTTTAGTCTCACATGACTAGTTTTGGATTAGTCAACAACCCTAACTTGAAATAATCATAACTATGTACCTGTAATGAATAAAGATATGAAAATAGTACACAATGTTCTTCAGTGTGTTTTGTAAAATTCCTCCAGGTGTCACTAATTGGAACCTCTCAGAAAATGAGTTATATAAAAAATGGCATACCTTGTTGAATTTTGGCTTATTCTAGAGAGCGAACTTGTAGAGCGTGCTCCGCATAGAATATTTGTTGGATGGATATGAAAATTTTATGAAGAATACTATAGAATGTACTCTAACCGAATACTATAGAATGTACTCTAACCAACACCTTTGGTCTTACTAAATTTGGATTTGTTATTAAAAATTTATGACGTTTTTACCCAAAACACCTCTTTTAGACTAGTTTTAGGACTAGCCACAAACCCTATTTTCCACAGAGTGTAACTCCAAAAAAAAAACAAACCACAAGATGAAATTAGTAACATGGCTACTTTGATATGTTTCCTCAATGGCCTCTCAGTTTCACAGTCTTAATCATTCTAGAAAAACATTTACTATGAAAATGGTGAGATGACCTATAAATAACATACATTAAAAAACATCATCAAAAGAATTTATCCTCCCTTGAATTTCGGCCTTATTTTCTTCACCTTCTCTCTAAAATTCATCTTAGATATCCTTTGGTTACCTCACTTGCCTATAGATATTCAATATTCTCAAGCATGATTAAAATGAGAGAGCCTTGCCTCTTATTTATACTTTCATGTAGCTTCCTGAAGGGGTTACCTTTTAACCATCTTAACCCAATTTCCTTATTTTAGGGATAACCCACTTCTAACCACTTTCCATAATTAGAAAGTTCTCCATTTACTTTATTATTTAAATAATCCTCTTTGAATTTTTCACTTCACTTTATTATTTAAATAATCCTCTTTGACTTTGTCACTTCACTTTATTATTTAAATAATCCTCTTTGACTTTGTCACTTCACTTTATTATTTAAGTAATCCTATTTGACTTTGTCACTTCACTTTATTATTTAAATAATCCTCTTTGACTTTGTCACTTCACTTTATTATTTAAATAATTTCTTCTTTGCAAGAACTTCGACTTCTTTGACCTTTTGGGGCTTCAAGCCAACATATGAGGGTCCTCCAAATTCATAAGGCCATAACTCTCAAACCGTGAGGAGTTATGTGATGTTCCACATACCACCATAAATGGCATGACATGTACTATCCATATAGAATAGTATTACCTAAAAATATATCAAAAATCATACTATTATACATCAAACAAACTTGGGTCCATTACCCAAACCTTTTTGCTACCATAATTCACTACCAGAATTTTTTCAAGGGTTGACATCAATGAAAAAAAAACCGATTAAGCAACAATATACCACTTTGGAATTGATGGAAACACTTTGATGCAATACTGAAATCATATCACTCATGCTCCCCTTGGAGCCATGCTTGCATATCTATGACCAATGCTACCCCTGAAACCATGCCTTTTTCCTCTACATATGATAAATATCTCCCCCTTTGTCAACAATGACAAAGGTATCTTTCCATTCGCAGCTTCTCCCCCTAACGAACTCGTCTGATCTCCCATATTGAACTGCCCTCTTTATGGTTCTTCCTCATGTACATCTAAGACATATAAGAGAAACATTCAAAAGCATTCATTTTTGAGTAGAAATAACTCTGAGTCTCTGGCGAAGATACTCAAAGGCTTCCCATGGAAACAATTTTGTAAATATGTCTGCCACTTGTTCTTTTGCGCCTACATATTCAACTCTAATGTTCTTTTCTGCAACCTGTTTTCATAGAAAGTGATACTTGATTGGAATGTTCTTTGTCTTGGAGTGCATCACCGGGTTCTTTGAGATACTAATGGTGCTTGTATTATCATAATAGATTGGAATGGGCTCATCATACTCAACATGTATATCTGTCAGAGTTTGTTTCATCCATAGAACCTGTGTACAACATGATGCTACTGAAATAAACTCTACATTAGTTATAGATAAAGATACTAATGATTGTTTCTTGCTTAGCCATGATACTAAACATTCACCCAAGTACAATTTTTCTCCACTGATGCTTCATCAGTCATAAATGAAACCTTCCCAATATGCATATATGTAGGAAATAAGTGATATATCCTTTCCTTTTGGATACCATAATGCAAACTCTTATGTTCCTTTGAGATATTTGAAAATCCTCTTCACTGCTAATACATGTGATTCCTTTGGTGCTGCTTGAAATTGTGCCATATGTCCAACTGCCTGCATTACATATGGTCTGGATGTTGTCACATATAGTAGGCTACCAATCATTGACCTATATTACCTCTGATATGTAGACTTTGAATCATCATCTTTGCTCAACTTGTAATTGGTTTGCGTGGAAGTGATAACTATTTTGCAATCCTCCATTCTGAACCTCTTTAGCATTTCTCTGATATACTTGGTTTGAGAAATAAAAATTCCTTGGTTTCTTTGACGTATCTGAAGACCCATAAAGAAGGATATTTCTCCAAGTAATGAAATTTCAAATTCATTCTGCATGTCCTTTGCAAATTTCTGGCTTAACCTGTCATCGGTACTTCCAAAAATAACATCATCAACATAAAATTCAATTAATAAAATACTATCTTGAGTTACCTTGATGTAGGGGTTGATGTTTGCACTTCCCTTTCTGAACCCTACCTGTTGTAGATATTTATCCAGTCTAGAGTACGATTCTCTAGGAGCCTGTTTTAGACCATACAAGGCCTTCTTTAATTTACATAGATAATATGTGTTCTCTGACAATTGAAATCCTTTTGGTTGTTCAATGTAGAATTCTTCTTCAAGTTCTCCATTTAGAAAAGATGATTTTACGTCCATTTGATACACTTTAATATTTTTGGAGCATGCATAAGCTAAAAGCAATCGGATTGCTTCCATTCTGGAAACTATGGAAAATGTCTCTTCAATGTCGATTCCTTCAACCTGTGCATATCTTTTAAATACCAATCTATCTTTGTTCCTTGTATCTTGTCCATATTCATTCAATTTATTCCTGTATACCCACTTTGTGCTGATCACATTATTATCCTCTAGTCTTGGAACAAATTCCTAAGTGTCATTTTTCTCTATTTGATTCAATTCTTCATCCATGGCCTTATTCCAAAATTCATCCTTGCTAGCCTCTTCAAAACATGTTGGTTCAATAGTATATGAGAGTGCTAGGTGCATTTGTTCTGGTGAACAAATTATTCTTCTAGTCTCAACTCCTACATCTTTGTTTATGATAATCTGATATGAAGGATGATTCTTCTGTACTTGTCTACTAGGTGTCTTTGGAGGAAATTTCTAAACTTTATCTTTTTCTTCTGTCAGATCCTCTTCATCTTCCCCTTCTACTTCTTTTTCATCTTCTGCTTCTTCTTCGTAATGTTGTTCCATTGATTCATTTTCTTCTTCCTTTAATTCTTGTCTACCTGTTTCATCAATTGTTACGTTGATGCTTTCCAGAACTTTGTTCAATATCAGGTTGTAATACTTGCATGCTTTCCTTGTACTTCAGTAACCAACAAGTACTCCTTTTTCCACAGGAGAATCAAACTTTTCCATTCTTCCATATTCTCTTTTGATGTAGCATTTTCTTCCAAAAACTATGAAGTGCTTCACATTTTCTAGTCTTCCTTTCCATAGATTGTAGGGAGTTTTGTCAGCATTGTTTCTGAGAATTACTCTGTTTTGAATGTGAACCACAGTATGCACTACCTATGTCCAAAATATATCTGTCAATTTGGAATCCATTAGCATTGTGTGAACCATTTTTTGTATTGTCCTGTTCTTTCTTTCAACAACTCCATTTTGTTGAAGGTGTCCTAGCAATGAAGAATTGCTTTTTTATTCCATTCCTGCTGTAGTAGTTTATAAATTCCTTTGAATTAAACTCTCCTCCATTATCGAATATCAAGCATTTGATTTTTGAATCCATTTCATTTTCAACCATTTCCTTGTAGACCTTGAAGTTTTCAAAAGATTCTGACTTATTCTTGAGAAAGAAAACTGTAGTCATTCTTATATAATCATCAACTAATAACATAAAGTATTTCTCACATTTTAAACCCTTTGTTGTAGTTGGTCCAACTAGATCAGTATGCACAATTTCTATTGGTCTTGTTGTTGAATATTCTTTTGATTTAAACCTAGCATTTGTTTTCTTTCCTTGTTGACAATGCTTGCATAAAGTGTTGGTTGGTTTCATGATATGGGGATGTTGCAAATTATTTTGGTCACCTCGATGATCACTTGACAACATGTGTTGATGTTCCCTGAAAATATTAAAAGAGGAATTTATCCATGGGAAAAGTGATTTGCTTTCCTCTCTCAAAAACCATGTCAAAGAAGGTCGTCACACCCTGCTATATGCAGGGGGTGCGGTGATGCCTAATCGTCACACTCTTCTCTAAACACAGATTGTGATGTCATTGTAGGTTGATTGTGCATAGGGTGTGGCAATGCTTAAAAGCATAGGAAAATTCAAACTTCACGAATGTTCTAGAAGGGGATCTTCTAGAAGATGAGGTGGCCTCTAATCGGTTTGCATATTACTCACTTCTCTAATTTGGTGGGATCATCCTAATCTCCTCATCCTTATCTATTTCACACTATATAAAGAGGGATTTCTCATGGAAAAGGCTAAGGTTGAATAAACTAAGATTTGTATGGAGAGTTCTACTTCAGATTATGCTTGAGAGCTTTGCTTTAGTTCTTCAAGTTAGATTGTGGATCTTCTTCATTCAAGGAATTTGAGCAAAGGTGTGTGTGTTGAAGCAAAGATCCATTGAAAGGGGACCTTTCAACATCAAGTCATGGGTTGTATTCTCCACTTTATATTAACTTAATACAATAATTTATTTCTTCCCTATATAAGCGTCTCATCTTCTATTGTATAATTCCTTGATCATATACATAGACTTCATTAGAATACATATATCTTTGTTTTCCCTCTTTGTTGGTTTGTGATTCTTAGACATGCTTACTATTCTACAAATTCAAGGAAGGATCTACAAAGATGACACTACTGAGGACAAGCGTCGTTTAAAAGGTATGTCACTTGTAACTCATTAAACTAGTTTATATGATGATGAAGTTTAAGGAAAAGTGTGCATTTTGTTCTTCTTTGTTCTAATTTCCCATGGTAAATAGGGAGATTTGTTCGTGTTCTCACTTACCGATTAATTCGATAAAAAAAATGGCGACCATACTGGGGATACAAATTCCTTTTTCTTTTTTGCCTCTTATTTTCTTTTAGCCTGCCTTCTTTTGGTCAAATTCATTCTCTGAGTCTGTGGGTGATTCATCAAGACTCCCTGGGTCTAAAAGTTCAGTAATAATTTTTGTCTTTCTTTCCATTTTTCTTTAGTTACCGATATCATCATAGTGTAATATATATATGGACCATGATGATCCTCTGATGTGACACTCTACTCTTGAAGACTAGTGCGACGATGTTGCACTGTACCCTATTGGCAGCATGCAACGACCCTAGATCGCCACACTATGCTCCACTGCCACCTGTGACGATTGCTGTAAGAATTGTTGGAGATAGCCAATTTTTCTTGTTTTCCACCCAGTTTTGCCTCAATTTCCTGGGTTGAACTTCTGATACCATTGATTGATTGATTTATAAGTTTGAAGCTTGCGTTTGATTGATTTTTGGAAATTGAAAGTTTTTCTTTGTAAATTTTGCAAGTTTTGCTTTTGATTCTTGTCACAAGGGTATAATATCTAGATCTCGGTCTTGAATGATTGTTTGACAAAGAGTCCTTGATTTATGTAGAGTTTTGAATTGTTTTTACTTTATGGGTTGTTCATTGATTAAGAAACATTTTTGTTTATAGTTGACAAAAAACTTTCCTATCATTTCATTTTTGTCTACATTATGAGTTTGATTTGGGAATCGTGTTGGGAACGTGTTAATTTTAGTGGATGACGCTTTCTTTTCTTCATTACATCTCTGATCTGATTTGAGAAAGAAAGAACTGAAGTCATTCTTCTTTTTAGTAATTTTTTACAAGAAAATTGTTGCATTCAAAATATTTGCTAAATGAGAAAATTGAAAATTTTTGTAGCTTTTGATTATTTGGAATTTTGTTCATTCAAAAATTGAGAAATTGTACTTCGTAGCTTTTGTATTTCAAAAAGAGATACCTTCTCCCTACTGTAATTAGAGTTCATCGAATTGAAATATTGCATAATAATCTCTTCTTTCATTTTATTGGGTCAAGGTCACATACATCATCAGTTTCCTTTCTGTTTCTCTTTTGAGTAAACAACAACCTTTAAAATACAACGTAATTTTAAAATTTATTAGAAAATTTTATTTTCTAGAAATTCTCTTCACCAAAATTAGCTAGGATATCTTTTTGGAATAGGTTGTAAGGCACACTCTCAAAAGAATCAAAACACACAATAGTATCTTGTGATAGGGAGAGTTCAAATCCTAGGAAGTCGTTCTAACACAAGGGTCAATCATGAGGTCACATTAGGAATGATGGAGTTACTCGCCCTGCTTTGTTGGTCTTAGTGTAGAGATTGCGCGTATTATTGGGGGTCACATGAGAAGAAATCATGTAGGGACCTTCTAGAGTTGATTTTAGGATAGATACCCTGCCTTTGTGCGTGGATCGGAATTTTGACTATTTCCCCAGGCATCATTCTCCTAATTGGTAACCTTAGTATCCTATCTCTTTAGGGTCTTTACACGAGGTGACTGTGGAGGGAAAAGTCTTCACAGTACCCGGAATCGACGTTGGCCAAACTCACTCGGGCTCCTTGGAGGGTATACCCACGATTATGTGTGGGAGCTTGCACTAGGGTGTAAGTCCATTAAGGAGGTTGTCAATGTAACTTTCCCATTTGCTTTATCCCAACCCCTTCTTTTCTTGATTTTGCAACGTTGGATTTCATCACCAACTAGTGACTTGGATATAAGAAGGTTTTTTTGATTGGTTTGATTTCTACATTTTATTAGTGAGTGCTGCTTGTTTCTCTAGTTGGCCATAGATTTGTTTCATTCTTTATTTGGTGCGGCCAACATCAATCCTCACATTCATATAGTGGCGCAGAACCCCTACCTCAGTAGGGTCTATGTGACCTCCTGATCTTTGGATCTTCCTATTCCCTTAAGCTAGAATGGCTCTTTAGTTCCCAGTATAATCTTCAGTACAAATAATACCATACGTCCTTCTTAGAAGTTACGCCTGCGTGAACAAGTACTAGGTGAAAACCTCTACTCCACGTGACCACTGACTTAACCCGAAAAGGTGTTTCGGATTTCACAGCTTCGTAATTTCTACTGTGAGTCCCCCAAACTCCTTCGATTCATGAAACCCTAAAATGGGATAACGTTACTTATCTCCTCCATTATTCTTTAACCATATGACCTCCAGCCAAGTCCTAGGGCCTCACCTCTGAGTGCGTCAGAATTTTGCGACTTATGAGTTCGCGATGCAACTCTTCATTTTTTCCCGAAGTCCAAACTCATGACTTCTTTGCTATGGATCAATGGTCCTAAACCTTCCATGATATGATGGCCCAGATCATGTCAGGATTTTGCATATCAGGGATTCCCAAAAAAAACTTCCTCCACACTTTCAACCTCCGAAATGTTGAAATTTAAGCACCAAATCAATGGCTCTCTTCCCTTCGGATCTAATGACTGCTAATCCTCCCGATATTATGAGTGTTCAAAGACACTTAGCCTTAACCTCCCTACTAATCCACTGGATCCAATTGTCCACAGATATCTGCTCTTCTCCCTCTGAGAAAATCAACTGTCTGTTGAAGTTCTCAAAGATTCCTAGCCAAATAACTTGGCGTTCTTCCTCCTAAGCTTGGTTTCTACGAGGTGACTGCAAACCTCATCTTCCCTTTTAATTTTCCAAGACTGTATCCCTCCTGAGCTTGAATCTTGTTGCAAACTCAAGGATTTTAAGGGATTCTTGCACGCACTCCTTCTAGCCTTCACAATAATCTTTGATTATCTGAAATCTTCTAACTCTGCGCACGCCTTGTGACAATAGTTCTTCAACCACTCACCTGGTTGGAAAAGTCTAAGACTTCAACCTGTACTATGCACTCCATGCACGACTCTATTATATACTTTCAATTTTGTTGGTATACTTTCACGACTCTGTGCTATATTTGCAAATGTCTTATCATGGCCAAAGTGCCTAGCCAATCCTTGATTATTTTTTTCCTTCAAAAGGTTTTCTCTTGTAGAACTCTTTTGGATACACAACTAATTTCCTTTGAATAGAAATCATTCCTGGATAAAGTATTCAATCCATTAGATTTGGTCTCTCAGAACAGGATTCTCACATGCTTCATAAGCATCCTTGAAATCTGAATCATCTCTGTACATGTCCTTAAGGCTATCAAAACCTAAGGTCTTCACATGAAACTCCTGCAGAGTCAAACATTTCCTGTTCAGTGCATCAAAAACCTTCTTAGCATTTCCATAAATGTGCTTTTATAACAAAAGTAAAGTTTTGCATAAATTCAACCCATTTTTCATGTTTCTGGTTCAGTTTCTCCTATCTGGTTATAAGCTGTAAGGCCTGGTGGTCGCTATACAAAACAAACTCTTTCAGAACCAGGTAGTGCCTCCATTTATTTAGCGCTTGTATGACTACATAAAACTCTTTATCATACATGGAATAATTCCTTTTGGCATCATTTAGATTCTCACTAAAGTATGAAACTGGTCTATTATCTTGAATCAAGACTCCTCAAATCGCAAATCCACTTGTGTCACATCTCACTTGAAATGTCTTACTAAAATCTGGCAGAACCAGAACTGGTTGTCCAATTATCTTCTCCTTTAACAACTTGAAATTTTTCTCTGCTTCCTCTTTGCAATGAAAATATTTATGTCATTTCTTGACTGTGTCCATCATTGATGCACAAATTCCACTAAAATTTCTGATGAACTTCCTATAAAAACTGTCTAATCCATGGAAGCTTCTGACTTCAAAGATATTCCTTGGCAACGACCACTCTTTGATTTCTTTTGACTTCTTAGGATCCATCTTCAACTCAATCGAGGAGATCAAGAACCCCAAATAAATGAGTTATGTCTTCATGAAAGACGACTTCTTCAGATTTATCAAAAACTTCTCTTGTTTTAACCTCCTCATCACTAGATTTAAATGTCTCAAATGTTCTTCCTCAGTCTTACTGAAGATCAATATATCATCAAGATACACAATTACAAAATTCACATTGGAATCTTTCAAGACTTTGTTCATCAATCTCATGAAAGTAATTGGCGCATTCGTCAAACCAAATGGCATGACAAGCCATTCATACAACCCTCCATTTGTCTTGAATGTTGTCTTCCATTCATCACCTTCCCTCATTCTAATCTGATTATATCCGATTTTCAAATCAATTTTTGAAAAACAAATTGCTCCACTCAAGAAATCCATCAAGTCATCCATCCTGGGTAAAGGAAATATATACCTGATGGTGATTTGTTTAATATCCCTCGAGTTTATACACATTCTCCATCCACCATCCTTCTTCGGACTTAACACTGTTGGCAAAGTGCATGCACTCAAGATTTCTCTGATCAACCCTTTATCCATCAAATCTTGGACTTTCTTGTTAACCTCTTCATTCTCCTATGATGTCAATTTGTACGCTTCTTTTTTTGGTAAACTTGATCCTGGTATAAGTTCGATGTGATGGCTTATAATTCTAATGGGCGACAATGAACAAGGTAAATTTTCCACTAGTATATCAGCAAAATTCTCCATCAGTTCCTGAATCTCCTCAGGCAGATCATCTATTGAGGTACTGGTAAATATGACTCTAGGTTTTCTCACCACAACAAACTGCATTTCTTCATATTTATTGACTTCATCCAGAAGTTCCTTCCCACTCATGAGAAATATAGTATTTCTTGTTTCTTCTTTCACCTTCTTGTCTTCAATTGGCAGCGACATATGCATCTGACCATTCTTCTCCAAGGTTTATGTGTTCTTTATTCCATCATGAATAACATTCCTGTCATATTGCCATGGCTTTCCCAACAAAATATGATAGACATCCATGGGAATAACATCACACAAGATCTCATCTCTATATCCCCCCATCTTAAATTCAACTAAACATTGTTTAGTGACTATTACCTGATGTCCATTTTTCAACCACTAAACTTTGTATTGGATTGGATGTGCAACCATTTCCAATTCTAGCTTCTCCACCATTTCAGTGGATACTAGATTATCTATACTTCCACTATCAACAATTACCATGCATGCCCTATGTTTGGTCTTGCAATCATTTTTGAACAAACTATTCCTTTGGACTAGATTCTCCATCTCTTTCTCTGGCTTCAAGAGAATTTTCCTCATCATTAAGGATCTTCCGCCTTCTACATATTTTGCCTCAACATTTCTCCTTCACACTTCTGAAATGTGAGCTTCACCTCCTCCATCCCTTTTTCTATCGAGACATTCAAAATATTTGTGTCTGATCTTTCCATAGACAAAACACTTTAATTCACCTCCTCTGCCTCTTACTCTTCCTCTGGCTTGAGGTAAAGTGTTCCTATCAACATATTGTCTTCCTTGTGAGCTTCCTCCCATTTCTGGGTGGTTATGAGGTTTAGTTTCTTCATCCTTGGGCTTCTGTACTCTGTCCTGGGAAATTTCTTTGCCTCTACTCTGACTTCTACCTTTGCCCCTTTGACCTTGCTTTCGGGCCAATTTTACTTTTGCCTTTGAAGCAATATGATAAGAATCTTCCACATTCCTAATTGTTACCATGCTCATCTCATCTTGAATTTAATATTTCAAGCCATTCATGTATCTGGCAACCTTTTCATCATCACTCTCGCGATGACCAACTCTAATGTTGATTCTGTAAAATTCCTCAGTGTATTCCTTCATTGTCATCCCTTTCTATCTCAAATTCTGCATTCTTTGGAATAGATTAATTTGGAAATCTCTGGGTATAAACTTGGCTTTCATATTTGCTACCATCCTATCCCAAATTTTTATTCTTTGTTTTCCTTTGCAACTCCTGTCATCCTGCAGTTCATCCCACCATAGTTCTGCATGCCCTTTCAGTCTAGTGATTGTGTTCTTTACTTTCTTATCTTCTTCGATATCCTCATAATCAAAGTATTTATCTAGAGCTCTAAACCAGTCTAGCATCTTCTCAACGTATAATTTTCCTTCATACATCAGGATGTCCATTTTTTCTCTAGCCCCTATTCTTGAAACAACTTTGAATAGACGTTCTTCTACAACATCTTTGGCTGCAACTTCTTCTTCGACTCCACCTTCATTTTTTCTTTCAGCCTCATTGATATCTCCAGTATTAGGTGTTCATCTCTATGCTATCTCCATAGCATCCAATCAAGCATGAATTTATTGCATTTCCCTTTCCACGGCTAGATCGGGCATGGGTCTCTCTTGATGTTTCCTTGGCGAAATTATTTCAATCTGTCTAGACATAATTCAAATCACAACTGGTCCCTGTCTTCCCTCTATAGAAAACAAATTTGTGAGCTCTGATACCACCTGACACAACACCCCTACCTTAGTAGGGTTTGTGTGACATCTCGGTATTTGGATCTTCCTAATCCCCTGAGCCAAAATGTATCTTTAGTTCCCACTAGAGCCTTCAATAGAAATAATACCATATGTCCTTCTTAGAAGTTATGCATGCGTGAAAAAGCACTAGGTGCAAACCTCCACTCCACGTGACCACTGGCATGACCATTGACTTAACCCGAAAAGGTGTTTTGGATTTCTCAACTTTGTGATTTCTATTGTGAGTCCCCATGACTCCTTCGATTCCTGAGACCCTGAAATGGGCTAAGGGTACTTACCTCCTCCCTTATTCCTTGACCATATGACCTCCATCCAAGTCCTAGGGCCTCACCTCCGAGTGCATTAGAATTTCACAAATTACGAGTTCATGATGCAACTCTTGTCTTTTTTCCAAAGGCAGAACTTGTGACTTCTTTGCTACAGATCAATGGTATTGAACCTTCCACGATCTCACAACCTAGATCATGTCGAGATTTCGCATATCGAGGATTCCCAAAAACAACTTCCTCCACACTTCCAACCTCCGAAATGATGAAATTCAAGTGCCAAATCAATGAATGTCGCCCCTTTAGATCTAATGGATACTAATACTCTCGAGCTTGCGAGTGTTGAAATACACTTATCCTTAACCTCCCTGCTTATCCACTAGATCCAACGGTCCATAGATATATGCACTTCTTCCTTTGAGAAACTCAATCGTCTGTTCAAGTTCTCAAATATTCCTAGCCAAATAACTTGGTGTTCTTCCTCTTGAGTTTGGTTTCTACGAGGTGACTGCGACCCTCTTCTTCCCTTTGAACTTTCCAACACTCTATCCCTCCTGAGCTTGAATCTTACTGCAAACTAAAGGATTCTAAGGGATTATTGCACGCACTCCTTGCGGCCTTCACAATAATTTTTGATTATCTAAAATCTTCTAATTTTGTGCACTCCTTGCGACAACAGTTCTTCAATCACTCACCTGGTTGGAAAATTCTAAGACTTCAACCTGGCCTGCACACTCCTTGCATGACTCTGTGATATACTTGCACTTCTGTTGGTATGAGAACAACGGTATCCCTCCTGATATTTCTGATATAAAACTCAGAATCTTGTCAACGCACTCCTTCCAGACTTTCACTACACTCCTTGTAGGAATTCTCAGGAAGAGAAACAATTGAAATGCATACCCCCCCTCTCATAGACTTCATACATTCAACATGAAATCATACACACAAAGCATTGAAACAAATGCATAATAGAGCATATAAGAAAACTGTAAACATACCATTCAATAGATGCAAACAATATTCATCACAACACCATGAAATTGAGTCAAAGCATTCTTATATTAACTCAAGTGCTTCTGTACATGGGTTCTATAACAACAACTATTTGCTTATACAAATTCTACAATCTCTGTTCTTCTCTTCTCTCCTATTCTCTCTTTCTCTACAACTCTACTCTTACAATTGAGAATAATGATACATTACCATACATCCAAGGGAGGTTTCTCAAGTTTTCCCTCCTATAACCTCAAGACATCTAATCAAATTAAAGCTTGCATCTACTTTAGATTGATTACATTAATTGTCTACAACCAATAGATGAGAGCAATGCTAAAGATCTGCATTAAAATCCCTCAAAACATTTAAGAGCACTCATGTCTCTCCATATATTACATTAATTTTTCATCCTTTTGAAATTCAAAATATCTTCAAAATGTGTGTTGGTGCATATCCAACTGTCCTCCGCTTTGTGCTTTCTTGCTAAGCTCCTGCATCATAATCCTCTGGCTGAAAAATTTGTGGACTCCTATCCATGAGATCCTGCATTGTCTGTCCATGTTTCTAGATATCTTCTTCACTTTACCAACTAGCATCATCAATCAGGTGTCCCTTCCACTTTATCAAATATTCAAAATATGTCTTTCTCCAGGTCTTCTTACCAACTCTTTGCTCAATGATCTTTTCCATCTGCGTCTTTTCAGCTACATGCATCTGTTTGACTCACTGAACTTCCTGTTGATTCTCTTCCCCACATGCTTCATCTACTATGTAAGGGTATATATATGCTATGTTGAATATGGGTGATATGCCCACATCATCTAGAAATTCTATCTCGTAAGCATTTGCCTAAAATTTCCTTAGAATCGTACACAACCCTATCTTTTTCGTCTTCATCTTATTATATATTCCCTTTGGGAACCTTTCTTTTCTTAGATGTTCTAAGACCAAATATCCCACTTCTAATTGAATCTCTCTTCTGTGTTTATCTTCTCTACGCTTATATTCATGGTTGGAACTCTGCAACCTCTCTTTAATCTTACTGTGGAGATCTTGCATATTTGCTGCAAAATGTTCCACTCCAGCACATCTGAACTCATTCTTCTCTAAGTATCTCAACTCAGATACTCCTCTTGGTTGCATTCCATACATTATATGAAATGGGCTCTGTCCTGTGATCCTATTAGGTGAGTCATTATATGCAAATTCCTCTTGCGGCAGAATCTGATCCCACTGACTATGATGTTCATCGACTAAACTCCTCAATAAATCTCCCAAACTTCGATTTACTACCTTAGTTTGTCCATCTGTCTGAGGGTAATATGCTTAGCTAAAAGATAAATGCATCCCCATATTTTTCCATAGTGTCCTCCAGAAATGACCAACAAATTTGGTATCTCTGTCTGAAACAATACTCTTGGGTAAACCATGAAGTCGAACAACTTCTTTGAAAAATAGATTTGCAATGTGTGTTGCATCACTAGTTTTCTTACATGGAATAAAATGTGTCATTTTAGAGAATCCGTCGACTACCATGAATATGGAATCACAACCTCTTTTTTTCCTTGGTAGTCCTAACACAAAATCCATGCTTACCACGTTCCACGACCTCTCTGGTACTGGCAATGGTTGATACAATCCTGTATTCTGTCTTTTCCCCTTTACGTGCTGGAAAATTCTACATTTGTTCACAAAATTCTTGACATATGTCCTCATCCCTGGCTAATAATACAATTTGTTTAGTTGTGCAAATGTCTTTTCATGGCCGAAGTGTCCAACCAATCCTCCACTATGTTTTTCCTTCAAAAAGTTTTCTCTCATAGAACTCTTCAGGATACACAACTGATTTCCTTTGAATAACAATCCATCCTGGATAAAGTATTCAATCCATTAGCTTTGGTATCTCATAAAATGATTCTCACATGCTTCATAAGCATCCTTGAAATCTGAATCATCTCTGTACATGTCCTTAAGGATATCAAAACCTAAGGTCTTCACACGAAACTCCTGCAGAATCAAACATTTCCTACTCAGTGCATCAACAACCTTGTTAGCATTTCCAAAAATGTGCTTTCTAACAAAAGTAAAGTTTTGCATAAATTCAACCCATTTTTCATGTTTCTGGTTCATTTTCTCCTGTCTGGTTATCAACTGTATGACCTGGTTGTCACTATACAAAACAAACTCTTTCAGAACTAGGTAGTGCCTCCATTTCTTCAGTGCTTGTATGAATGCATAAAACTCTTTATCGTACGTGGAACAATTCCTTTTTCCATCATTTATCTTCTCACTGAAGTATGCAACTATTCTATTGTCCTGACTTAAGACTACTCCAATCGCAAATCTACTTACGTCACATCTCACTTGAAATGTCTTACAAAAATCTGGCAGAACCAGAATTGGTTGTCCAATTATCTTCTCCTTTAAAAACTTGAAACTTTTCTCTTCTTCCTCTATCCAATGAAAAGATTTATGTCTTTTCTTGACTGTGTCCATCATTGATGCACAAATTCCACTAAAATTTATGATGAACTTCCTGTAAAAATTGGCTAATCCATGTAAGCTTCTGACTTCAAACATAATCCTTGGCAACAACCATTCTTTGATTTCTTTTACCTTCTCAGGATCCATATTAAACTCATTCGAGGAGATCATGAAACCCAAATAAATGAGTTCAATCTTCATGAAAGATGACTTCTTCAGATTTATCAACAACTTCTCTTGCTATAACCTCCTCATCACTAGAGTTAAATGTCTCAAATGTTCTTCCTCAGTCTTAGTGAAGATCAATATATCATCAAGATACACAATTACAAACTTCCGAATGGAATCTTTCAAGACTTCATTCATCAATCTCATGAAAGTACTTGGCGCATTCCTCAAACCAAATGACATGACAAGCCATTCATACAACCCTTGATTCGTCTTGAATGTTGTCTTCCATTCATCACCTTCCCTCATTCTAATCTGATGATATCCTCTTTTCAAATCAGTTTTTGAAAAAAACTTTGCTCCACTTAAGCAATCCATAAATTCATCCATCCTGGGTAAAGGAAATCTATACCTAATGGTGATTTTGTTTATAGCCCTTGATTTTGTACACATTATCCATCCACCATCCGTCTTCAGACTTAACAATGTTGGCACAACGCATGGACTCAAGATTTCTCTGATCAACCCTTTGTCCATCAAATCCTGGACTTGCTTCTTAACCTCTTCATTCTTCTGGGATGTCAATCTGTACACTGCTTTGTTTGGTAAACTCACTCCTGGTATAAGGTTGATGTGATGGCTTATACTTCTGATGGGCGGAAATGAACAAGGTAAATCATCCACTTCTACATCGGCAAAATTTTCCAGCATTTCCTGAATCTCCTTAGGTAGATCATCTATTGAGGTACTGGTCAAGATGAATCTAGGTTTTCTCACCACAACAAACTACATTTCTTCATCTTTCTTGAATTAATCTAGAAGTTCCTTCCCACTCATTAGAAGTATAATATTTCTTGTTTCTTCTTTCACCTTCTTGTCTTCAATTGGCAACAAAACATGTGTCCTACCATTCTTCTCGAAGGTGTATGTGTTATTTCTTCCATCATGAATAACATTCCTGTCATATTGGCATGACCTCCCCAACAAAATATGATAGACATCCATGGGAATAACATCACACAATATCTCAACAATTACCTTGCATACCCTACCTTTGGTCTTGCAAGTCGTTCTGAACAAACTATTCCTTTGGATTGGATTTTCCATATATTTCTCTAGATTCAAGAGAATTTTCCTCATCATTAAGGATATTCCACCTTTTGCATCTTCTGCCTCAACATTTTGCCTTCACTCTTATGAAATGCGAGCTTTGCCTCCTCCATCCCTTTTTCTATCAGGACATTCAAAATATTTGTGTCCGATCTTTCCATAGAAAAAACACTTTACTTCACCTCCTCTGCCTCTTCCTGTTCCTCTGGCTTGAGTAAAAGTGTTCCTATCATCATACTATCCTCCTTGTGAGATTCCTCCCCTTTCTGGGTGGTTATGAGGTTTCTTTTCTTCATCCTTGGGCTTCTGTACTCTATCCTGGGCAATTGCTTTACCTTTGATCTGACTTCTATCTCTACCCCTTTGACCTTTCTTTCAGGCCAATTTTACTTTTTCCTTTGAAGAAAACTGATAAGCATATTCCACATTCCTTATTGTCACCATGCTCATCTGATATTGAATTTCATATCTCAATCCATTCATGTATCTGATGACCTTTTCATCATCACTCTCGCGATGACCAGCTCTAATGTTGAGTATATAAAATTTCTCAGTGTATTCCTTCACTGTCATCCCTTTCTATCTCAAATTCTTCATTCTTCGGAACAAATTAATTTGGTAGTCTCTGGGTATAAACTTGGCTTTCATCTTTTCTACCATCCTATCCCAGCTTTTGATTCTTTTTTTTCCTTTGCAACTCCTATCATCCTATAGTTCATCCTACCATAGTGCCGCATGCCCTTTCAGTCTAGTGATTGCATGCTTTACTTTCTTATGTTCTTCAATATCCTCTTAATCAAAGTATTTATCTAGAGCTCTAAACCAAACTACAAGCTCTTCAATGTCTAAGGTTCCTTCATACATCGGGATGTCCATTTTTTTCTCTGGCCCCTATTCTTGCAACAACTTTGAATAGAAATTCTACTACAGATTCTTCGGCTACAAATTCTTCTTCAGCTCTGGCTTC
Source organism: Picea mariana (assembly GCA_032191745.1). Lineage (NCBI taxonomy): Eukaryota > Viridiplantae > Streptophyta > Pinopsida > Pinales > Pinaceae > Picea > Picea mariana. Next base: position 45,285 of record JASDQU010242523.1, on the reverse strand, counting down.
GTTTTCTATTTTGGCCTCACTGATATCTCCAGTATCAAGTGTTTGTCTCTGTTTTGTCTCCATAAAATCCAATCGAGCACGAAGTTCTGTCATTTCAGTTTCCACGGATGGATCGAGCATGGGTCTCTCTTGATGTCTCCATAGTGGCATTATTTCAATCTGTCCATAGAGAATTCAAATCACAATTGTTCCCTGTCTTCCCTCTATAGAAAACAAAAGTTGTTAGCTCTAATACCACCTGACTCAACACCCCTACCTCAGTAGGGTCTGCATGACCTCTCGGTCTTTGGATTTTCCTATTCCCCTAAGCCGGAATAGCTCTTTAGTTCCCACTGGAACCTTCAATACAAATAATACCATAGGTCCTTCTTAGAAGTTACGCCTGCATGAACAAGCACTTAGCGCGAACCTCCACTCCACGTGACCATTGGCATGACCATGGACTTTACCCGAAAAGATGTTTTGGATTTCACAACTTCGCGATTTCTATTGTGAGCCCCCCCGACTCCTTCGATTCCCGAGACCTCGAAATGGGCTAACAGTACTTAGCTCCTCCTTTATTCTTTCACCATATGACCTCCATCCAAGTCCTAGGGCCTCACCTCCGAGTGTGTCAAAATTTTGCGACTTACGAGTTTGTGATGCAAATCTTCTCTTTTTCTATACGTCTGAACTCGTGACTTATTTTCTACAGATCGATGGTCTTGAAACTTACACAATTTCACGGCCCAGGTCATGTCAGGATTTCGTGTATCTGTGATTCCCCAAAACACCTTTTTCCACACTTCCAACTAGTTAACACTCTGTAAATTTTGTCTGGTTGATAAAAAAACGACCCGAGGTAACTATTTCAACCAACTTTAGAGCTGAGGCACTAGCTTGCTCAACTCAGAAAGGGCTCTCTAGTGTCACTTAATGTTTCTTTAGCAATCAGTGGCTAGATTTGGTTTGTTTTGGGGGGTTCTTATAAAATAACTGAACAAATGAAGATAACATTTGCGATATGGAGTCTGGAATGAACAATGCATTGTCAAAACATGAAAACCATCAAGAGGAAAAGGATAAATGCGGCAATGAGTCTGAGTTTATATATGAAATTTGCATGGCATCATAGGAAAAGAAACATATAACTGCATCAGAACATATTAAAATAAATTCTGAATTGGTTGAGAAGAAATACATAGTCTAAATCGCTTAAGCCAAGAGAATCACAATGATGAATTATGGGTTTTTGCTTCTCTAATTTAGACATATGAAAGTGTAAATGAAATATAAGACTACATGAATCACATACTATGAAGGAACACAAGACTCATATCACCGCCAATTAGAATCTTTTCATAAACAGTCCAAAATCCATTTTTTGCATTTATATATTCATTCTAGCCCCAAAGTTTACAAAAGACTTCCTACTCAGAGGGAATGATCCTCTTTTCTCCATACTTTCTATATCCTCAAGATAATATATAGAGAGAGAGGAATTACTAGTGGAATTCAAAACATTTAAACTTCCCCATAATTCTAAAAATAGAGTTTGGTTACAAAAAGGAGTAATTTATAAAGACAATTGTCCTATTTTAAAGGGTTCTTTACGAATAGGTCTGACATATCTGGGGCCTTTTTCTTCGACTACCATCTGTCCAAAATTTTATGGAACATATTCAATCCTACCTGCGAATTTATTTCATCTTGGCGATTTCCTCCTTTAGAGTGCTCAACTAGGCTAGTTGATTTTTCCCGACGCTCTCCACCGCCTCAGCTCTGTTTTCTGTTTTTTGTCATTTTCTCCGCTTATTCTTCACTGCCTACTTGTAGATTTCATCTTCGTTTCCATTGATGATTAGTTCCCTCATAACAAAGTTTAAATGGATCTCTGATTCTGGTTCAGTTGCAGGTTTAGTATGATACTTAGTTGCTAATATCTGTGCAAATAACCTTTCTCTCTTATTCATTGATAAGCTTGACATGTTAGTTGAAAAACCTGTTGTACTGGATACTATTTGATTGGTGTTGTCCATTTCTTCCAACTTCGTAGAGACCATGATTTTTTTCTCCCTTAATTCTACAAAACTTAGGAAATCAATCCCGCTCGAGATTACTTCACTTATGCATGAGACGACGATTTCCCAGAGTAGAATAAATCCACCCATATCTGAAGACCGGTAGTCCCCGAATCCTAATCATGAATTACTGATAGGGTACATTGGTTTTCCATTCTTCACCAATATTCTTTGAATGATGAAAATTTGAGTTAGTCATGCGATGATGTTCACTTGACATGTTGAACAGAAAGTACCCGAACCAACAACGTGAGGTGATTTGACTAGCCATCACCTTCCCCCACGAGTAGTTTATTTGACACATTAGACCACGTGACATAGGGACTATTTAGAAAATGGTTTCAGGCAAACTTATTTTTTCCTCGATGTATTTCTAAGGATGGCACACGTCCAATACCAAAACCACAATGGTTTTCCTCGGTCTGCCCTCGCATAATTAAATTCCGTGCTACTTCACCGCCTGATATGGGTCTCAACCGTTGATTTGGGCTACTTCAAGATCAATGGTTCATAGGATTCCCTCCTTCCTGATCCCACTACATTTGTCCACATCATCACCACATAAGACCTGAGCCTTCAAATCAAGCCATGTCTCTATACTTCTTTAGTCACCTACTAAATTTAAACTTGGATTTCAAGCATAATCATTATGGTGATAACATAGGATCCAACTGGGGATGTTATCCTCCCTGTGAGGTAGAAAAGAACTATATACCTTATGCCTTCATCAATGGGATTCCTTCAAACTTGTGTGGGCATCCTATTACCTCTTGAAGACTAGACGTTAAATCTTAAATCGGATTTTGCAAACTGCTCTCCACTGGATGCTGAAAAAAAAAATACCACTAGGAGCTAACTGTATATAATACTGGAAATTTAAAACAATGCTTGATCAACAAGATTATTCACACACTCCTACCTACCCTAACTGCTGAAAAAGGACTGTTAATCAAGTGAAATCATAATCCCAATGTAGCCATGAAAACATTCTATCCATCGTTCGTTTTCTTTGCACTTGCTTGTTCCAAAACCTTTTTGCTAATGATTCATTCAAAATTTTATCTATAAGCCCAGTTATTAAAAAATTTGAGGGTCCTAGATCGTTCACTTCCTCCAAAAGGATCACAAATGGATCTTCTAAGATATGCATAAAACAATCATCACATTTCACTACTTCCATTGCATTTCTGTCTTCAGGTGATTCAACTTGTTGACTTCTATTGAAAAAATGACAAATTTTTTGAGAAGTCTGGTAGTAATGATTTCTTGAGTCATAAGGCAACCATGGCTGGAGAAAATCATCTGATGTAAAAAGACTCACATTTGATACAGACATTGATTTGTTGTAATCCACTATTATTGGTGAATTCTGATTATAAACTTTTTCCATATAATGTGTCTTGGGATCATGAATCATATGGAAAAATGTTACCTTTTCAGGAGTCAAGACAGAAGAGAAAGATTCCTCCACAAGTGTTTTCTCACTTCTTGGAGTCTATGTAGGTGAAGTTTCAAAATCTTCATCCATGTCTAGGCCGTTTAGAAATAGGATCACTGCGTCATTTTCAAGGGAAGAAAGGAAACCTCGAAATACTTTGTCTTGCTGGGAATATTGTTGAACATCTACATTAGTTTTAGGAGAAAGAAAATGACCTTTAACAACAATTTCTTGATCAACTTCTTCTTTAATCTAATGATCAAGCGCATGTTGCAACTCTGAATTGAAACACCTTTCCAAGTAATGATCGTTTAATGCATGTGAGTGTAGCTGGTGTTCCTTCATGATAATAATCTTTTCATGTAAAACAATACTACTATGAATGCAATCAAACCCCCTGTTTTCTCTGACATCTCATGATTTTCTTTTAACCATTCAAAGGAAGAGAAACATAAGGGAAGAGAGTTTTCATTTTAAGTCCACTTCTTTCTTCACTTTCAATGTCATGATTGGATTCTTTCTGATTTGAAACTCCATAGAAGTTTTGTTTCAACAGTTTGAATGAGGAAAAACACAATGGAAAGGTTCTGTTACCTGACTCAAAACCTTATTCATTTTCTCCAGTGTCGTCATAGGTGTATTTCTCCATTTCTTTGGATAGATGGAAATGCTTATTTTCATCTTTGTCTTCGACCAATGACTGCATTTTTGAATTGAAAAGATATTCTACAAAACAAGTAATAGGGTCCTCAAGCGCTTGAGAAGAGTGTTTCAATTTCTTGTCAATCTGTTTCGTTGGTTTGGTGTGAATTTGCATCAACACAAACTCGTTTTCCTCAACAATGATCTGAGAATTTTCTTTCAACAATTTGAATACAACAAAGCACAAGGGTAGAGAATTCTCTTCACCTGATCCAATATTTTTCTCCTTGTAACTGTGATACATAGGTTGATTTATCTCACTGTACTGTTGAAAAATAAAGTATTCAACATCACAATCCTCCTCATATTTTTCATATATAGGCAAATCAACTTTATGTGCGATGTCATCTAACAAGAACAAACTGGGAACATCAACATGTTATTCAAAAAACTGATTTGTAAACTTATCCTCTTACTTATCATGAGATGAATTAGCAACCCCTCTTTCAATAGGTGGAATATAAATTTTTGCAGAATCATTGGCATTGGAAATTGCAAGAGGACCTATGGTATTTTCAATTCTATGCTTAAGATCCCAATCGACCCCTTTCTTCTCATATTCACTTTCATGTTCTTGAGCACACGGTCCTTCATTTTGAATCTGTTTACATGATTAGATGTTGTGATGAATGTCCTAAGCATCATAGAACATTTGTTGTAAGTACTTGGATTTTCTTTCCATAAGGAGGAGAGACAAATCTGGATGGAGAGTAGTTGCATAATGCATCATGACAACAACTTCAGTGGGTCGAATTTCTTTGGGAAAATTATGATAGATACTGGAAATCCTTCTACTGAATATAGAAAGAGTTTCATTGTCCTGCATTTTCAAAGAATAGAACTATTTAAGCTGTAGGTGCAAAGATTTCTTCTTGCCCCAGAATTTTAAAAATACATCTTTCATTTCCTCCCATGAGCTAATTGTCTTTAGCTGCAAATGCTTGAACTAGTCTTTGGTGTATTTTTTTAAGGATTGAAAAAAATCCCTCATACAAACATCACCATGGTCAATCTCAAACAAATCTATAAAATGCTCAAACCCTTGGATGTTTTTTTCAGCTGAGATGATATTAGGTTCCCCATCAAACACAGGTAGGTACTTATAGTACTCAGGAGGAAAATCATGAAGGAGTTGAGGTAGCTTCAAGGGACTGTATATGTGATGATTTTTGGGGGACGTTGGATTAAGTATAGGGGGTGAAATACCAGTCTTGGATTCATGAGGCTTATCGTTATGGTCTGTATATGGCTTAGATGAAATCTTTTTATCAAGGCCAGTGATGAACTGAGGGGATATTTGTGTAACTTTAAGAGGGGGATATATAAATTCTATATTGTCATGATCATCATTTGCATGCAGTAAGAAAAGAAGAACTTGTCTATCATTTTCAAGAAAGGACCAGAGGCAACTTATAACAAATAGTAAAATGACCTGGAAAAAATACCATTTTGAGAATTTTTTTTCTTCCATAACACTTTCTCATACCTCTACCAAGGGGCATCGTCTTTTAGTGAATTCTTTGAACTGCATTTGAAATTTGAGTGGAGTCGCCAATAACGTTTTGGGATCTGGATTCTACATTAAGATTGTAGTCACCATTAATGTTTTAGAAGATGGATTCTGCATTAAGAGTGGAGTCACTAGTGAAAATTCAAATTTCTGGATTCTTCTACCAGTGGAATCACCTTCAAACTGAATTTTTGATGTGTGGAGTTGCTAGAGAAGGAATACAACCAATATGTGCCTAAGTGTCTACTTCTCTCAGACCTTATAACTCAACCAAGTAGTTCTTTCCTAGGGAAAAAATTTCAATTTCGTCCTCGACGACAACGCTAGAATGTTAGCACTTTGTAAATTTTGTCTAGTTGATAGACAAATGACCGGGGTAACTGTTTCAACTAGCTTTAGAGCTGAGGCACTAGCTTGCTCAACTCATAGAGGGCTCTCTCATGTCACTTAATGTTTATTTAGCAATCAGTGGCTAGATTTGGTTTTTTTTGGTGGGTTCTTATAAAATAACTGAAGAAATGAAGATAACATTTGGGCTATGGAGTCTAGAATGAAAAATGCATTGTCAAAACATGAAAACCATCAAGAGGAAAAGGATAAATGAGGTGATGAGACTGAGTTTATATTTGAAATTTTCATGGCATCAGAGAAAAAAAAACATATAACTGCATCAGAACATATTAAAATAAATTTTGAAATGGTTGAGAAGAAATACACATAGTGTAAATCGCTTAAGCCAAGAGCATCACAATGATGAATTCTGGGTTTTTGTTTCTCCAATTTAGACAGATGAAAGTGTAAATGAAATATAATACTACATGAATCACATACTATGAAGGAACACAAGACTCATATCACCGCCAATTAGAATATTTTCATAAACAATCCAAAATCCACTTTCTGCATTTATATATTCATTATAGCCCCAAAGTTTACAAAAGACTTCCTGCTCAGAGGGAAGGCTTCTCTTTTCTCCATACTTTATATATCCTTGAGATAATATATGTATATAGGAATTACTAGTCGAATTCAAAATGTTTAAACTTCCCCATAATTCTAAAAATAGAGATTGGTTACAAAAAGGAGTAATTTATAAACACAGTTATCCTATTTTAAAGGGATCTTTACGAATAGGTCTAACATATCTGGGGCCTTTTTCTTCGACCGCCATCTGTCCAAATTTTTTTGGAACATACTAAATCCTAACTGAGAATTTATTTCAGCTTGGTGATTTCCTCCTTTAGAGTGCTCAACCAAGCTAGTTGATTTTCCCTGACGCTCTCCACCGCCTCATCTCTATTTTTTGTTTTCTGTCGTTTGCTCCACTTCTTCTTCACTGCCTGCTTGTAGATTTCATCTGCATGTCCATTGATGATTAGGTCCCTCATAACAGGGTTTAATCTGATCTCTGATTCTGGTTCAGTCGTGGGTTCAGTATGAAATTTAGTTGCAAATATCTACGCAACTAACCTTTCTCTCTTATTCATTGATAAGCTTGACATGTTAGTTGAAAACCCTGTTGTACTGGATACTATTCAATTGGAATTTTCCATGTCTTCCTACTTCACAGAGACCACAATTTTTATCTCCCTTAATTCTATAGAACTTAGGAAATCAATCCAGCTCGTGATTACTTCACTTATGCATGAGACGACAATTTCTTGGAGTAGAATAAAGCCACCCATATCTGAAGACCAATAATCCTTGAATCCTAATCATGAATTACTGAAAGGGTACGTTGGTTTTCCATGCTTCACCAATCTACTTTGAATGATAAACTTTTGAGTTATTTATACGACGACATTCACTTGACATGTTGGACATAAAGTACCCGAACCAGCGACATGAGGTGATTTGACTAGCCGTCACCTTCCCCCACGAGTAGTTGATTTGACACATTAGACCACGTGACATCGGGGCTGTTTGGAAAATGGTTTTAGGAAGACTACTTTTCGCCCCGATGTATTTCTAAGGGTGCCACACGTCCAATACCAAAACCACAATGGTTTTCCCTGGTCTACCCTCGCATAATTAAATTTTGTGCTACTTCACCGCCCGATATGGGTCTCAACTATTGATATGGGATAATTCAAGATCAACGGTTTGTAGGATTCCCTCCTTCATGATCCTACTATAATTTTCCACATCGCTACCACATATGACCTAAGCCTTCAAATGAAGCCATGTCTCTATACTGCTTTAGTCACTTGCTAAATTTAAACTCAGATTTCAAGCATAATCGTTATGGTGATAACACAACCTCCAAAATTCCAAAATTCAAGCGCCAAATAAATGACTCTCGTCCCTTCATATATAACGGCTACTAATCCTCCCGAGCTTGTGAGTTTTGAAAGACACTCAGCCTTAACCTCCCCTCTGATCCACTAGATCCAACGGTCCACGGATATTTGCGCTTCTCCCTCTGATAAACTCAACCGTCCATTCAAGTTCTCAAATATTCCTAGCCAAATAACTTGGCGTTCTTCCTCCTAAGCTTGGTTTCTATGAGCTGACTGTGAGCCTCATCTTCCCTTTGAACTTTCCAAAACTCTATCCCTCATGAGATTGAATCTTCTTGCAAACTCAAGGATCTGAAGGGATTCTTGCACACACTCTTTGTGGTCTTCACGATAATATATGATTATCTGAAATCTTCTAACTCTGCGCACTCCTTACGACAACAGTTCTTCAACCACTCACCAGGTTGGAAAATTCTAAGACTTCAACCTAGCCTATGCACTCCTTGCACGGCTCTGTGTTAACTTTCACTTCTGTTGGTATGAGAACAAGAGTATCCCTCCTGAGCTTTCTGAGATAAAAATCAGAATCTTGTCAATGTACTCCTTGCAGTCTTTCACTGCACTCCTTGCAGGAATTCTTAGAAAGAGAAAAAATTAAAACTTGTACTCCCCCTCTCACAGACTTCATACATTCAACATGAAATCATACACACAAAGCATTGAAACAAATGCATAACAAAGCATATAATCAAACTGTAAACATACCATTCAATAGATGCAAACAATATTCATCACAACACCATGAAATTGAGTCAAAGCATTCGTATATTAACTCAAGTGCTTCTGTACATGGGTTCTATAGCAACAACTATCTGCTTATACAACTTCTATAGTCTATGTTCTTCTCTTCTCTCCTATTCTCTCTTGCTCTACATATCTAATCTTACAATTGATAATAATGATACATTACCATACATCTGAGGGATTTTTCTCGATATTTCCCTCCTACAACCTCAAGCTATCGAATCCAATTAAAGCCTACATCTACTTTACATTGATTACATTAATTTTCTACAATCGACGGATGACAGGAATGCTCAAGATTTGTGTTACAATCCCCCAAAACATTTAACAGAACTTATGTCTCTCCATATATTAAATTAATGTGTCATCCTTTTGAAATTCAAAATATCTTCAAAATGTGCATTGGTGCATATCCAACTGTCCTCCGCTTTGCGCTTTCTTGCAATGCTCATCCTCTGGCTAAAAAATTTGTGGGCTCCTATCCATGAGCCCTGCACCGTCTGTCCATGTTTTTGGATATCTTCTTCACTTTCCCAACTGACATCTTTAATCAAGTGTCCCTTCCACTTTATCAAATATTCAAAATATGTCTTTCTTCGGGTCTTCTTACCAACTCTCTGGTCAATGATCTTTTCCATTTGCGGATTTTCAGCTACAGGCATCTATTTGACCCACTGAACTTCTTGTTGATTCTCTTCCCCATATGCTTCATCTACTCTGTAAGGGTACAGATCTGCTACGTTGAATATGGGTGATATGCCCACATCATCTGGAAATTATATCGCATAAGCATTTGCCTCAAATTTCCTCATAATCTTACATGGCCCTATCTTTTTCATATTCATGTTATTATATGTTTCCCTTGGGAACCTTTCTTTTCTTATATGTGCTAATACCAAATCTCCCACTTCGAAATGAATCTCTCTTCTATGCTGATATTCTCTACACTTATATTCCTGGTTGTTACTCTGCAACCACTCTTTAATATTACTGTGGAGCTCTTGCATCTCTGCTACAAAATCTTCCGCTCCAGCACTTCTGAACTCAGTCTTCTCTAAGTCTCTCAACTCATATACTCCTCTTGGCTGCATTCCATACATTATCTGAAATGGGCTCTATCCTGTTATCTCATTAGGTGAGTCATTATATGCAAATTCCACTTGCGGCAGAATATGATCCCACTGACTATGATGTTCATCGACTAAACTCCTTAATAGATCTCCCAAACTTCAATTTACTACCTTAGTTTCTCCATCCATCTGAGCGTGATATGCTGAGCTAAAAGATAAAATCATCCCCATATTTTTCCATAGTGTCCTCTAGAAATGACTAACAAATTTGGCATCTCTATCTGAAACAATAATCTTGGGTAAACCATGAAGTCGAACAACTTGTTTGAAAAAAAGATTTGCAATGCGTGTTGCATCACTGGTTTTATGACATGGAATAAAATGTGCCATTTTTGAGAATCTCTCAACTACCATGAATATGGAATCACAACCTCTTTGTGTCCTTGGAAGTCCTAACAAAAAATCCATGCTTACCGTGTCCCATGACCTCTCTAGTAATGGAAATGTTTGATACAATCTTGTATTCTGTCTTTTCCCCTTTGCATGCTGGAAAATTCTACATATGTTGACAAACTTATTAAAATCTGTCCTCATCTCTGGCCAATAATACAAACTGTTCATTTGTGCAAATGTCTTGTCATGGCCGAAGTGTCCAGCCAATCCTCCACTATGTTTTTCCTTCAAAAGGTTTTCTCTCATAGAACTCTTCGGGATATACAACTGATTTCCTTTGAATAGAAATCCATCTTGGATCAAGTATTCAATCCATTGGCTTTGGTATATTAGAACATAATTCTCACATTCTTCATAAGCTTCCTTGAAATCCGAATCATCTCTATACATGTCCTTAAGGCTATCAAAACCTAAGGTGTTCACACGAAACTCCTGCAGAATCAAACATTTCCTGCTCAGTGCATTGACAACCTTGTTAGCATTTACAGAAATGTGCTTGATAAAAAAAGTAAAGTTCTTCATAAATTCAACCCATTTTTCATGTTTCTGGTTCATTTTCTCCTGTTTGGTTATAAACTGTAAGGCCTGATTGTCTCTATACAAAACGAACTCTTTCAGAACTAGGTAGTGCCTCCATTTCTTCAACTCTTGTATGCCTGCATAAAACTCTTTATCGTACGTGGAATAATTCCTTTTGGCATCACTTAGCTTCTCACTGAAGTATGCAACTGGTCTATTTTCTTGACTTAAGACTGCTCCAATCACAAATCCACTTGTGTCACATCTCACTTGAAATGTATTACTAAATTCAACAGAAGCATAACTGGGTGTCCAATTATCTTCTCCTTTAACAACTTGAAACTTTTCTCTACTTCCTTTGTCCAATGAAAATATTTATGTCTTTTATTGACTGTGTCCATCATTGATGCAAAAATTCCACTAAAATTTTTGATGAACTTCCTGTAAAAACTAGCTAATCCATGGAAGCTTATGACTTCAAAGATATTCCTTGGTGACAACCATTCTTTGATTTCTTTTACCTTCTCAGGATCCATCTTCAACTCATTTGAGTATATCACAAACCCCAAATAAATGAGTTATGTCTTCATGAAAGACGACTTCTTCATATTTATCAACAACTTTTGTTGATGTAACCTCCTCATCACTAGAGTTAAATGTCTCAAATGTTCTTCCTCAGTCTTACTAAAGATCAATATATCATCAAGATACATAATTACAAACTGCCCAATGGAATCTTTCAAGACTTTGTTCATCAATCTCATGAAAGTACTTAGCGCATTCGTCAAACCAAACGGCATGACAAGCCATTCATACATCCCTTCATTCGTCTTAAATGTTGTCTTCCATTCATCACCTTCCCTCATTCTAATATGATGATATCCACTTTTCAAATCAATTTTTGAAAAAAACTTTGCTCCACTCAAGCAATCCATCAAGTCATCCATCCTGGGTAAAAGAAATCTATACCTGATGGTGAGTTTGTTTATATCTCTCGAGTCTGTACACATTCTCCATCCACCATCCTTGTTAATACTTAACATTTTTGGCACAATGCATGGACTCAATATTTCTCTGATCAACCCTTTGTCCATCAAATCATGTACTTGCTTCTTAACCTCTTCATTCTCCTGTGGCATCAATCTGTATGCTTCTTTGTTTGGTAAACTCGCTCCTGGTATAAGGTCGATATTATGGCTTATACTTCTGATGGGCGACAATGAACAAGGTAAATCGTCCACCACTATATCAGTGAAATTCTCCAACATTTCCTAAATCTGCTCAGGTAGATCATCTATTGAGGTACTGGTCAAGATGAATCTAGGTTTTCTCACCACAACAAAATACATTTCTTCATCTTTCTTGACTTCATCCAAAATTTCCTTCCCACTCATGAGAAGTATAGTATTGCTTGTTTCTTCTTTCACCGTCTTGTCTTCAATTGGCAGCAACATATGCATCTTACCATTCTTCTCCAAGGTGTATGTGTTCTTTCTTCCATCATGAATAAAATTATTGTCATATTGCCATGGCCTCCCCAACAAAATATGACATAAATCCATGGGAATAAAATTACACAAGATCTTATCTCTATATCCCCCTATATTAAATTCAACTAAACATTGTTTAGTGACTATTACCTGATGTCCTTTTTGCAACCACTAAAGTTTGTATGGGCTTAGATATGCAACCGTTTCCAATTCCATCTTCTCCACCATTTCAATGGATACTAGATTATCTGTTCTTCCACTGCCAACAATTACCTTGCTTACCATATCTTTGGTCTTGCAAGCAGTTCTAAACAAACTGTTCCTTTGGACTGGATTCTCCATCTCTTTCTCTGGCTTCAATAGAATTTTCCTCATCATTAAGGATCTTCCACCTTCTGCATATTTTTCCTCAACATTTCTCCTTCACGCTTCTGAAATGTGAGCTTCACCTCCTCCATACCTTTTTCTATCAGGACATTCAAAAGATTTGTGTCTGATCTTTCCACAGACAAAAAACTTTACTTCACCTCCTTTGCCTCTTCCTCTTCCTCTAGCTCGAGGAAAAGTGTTCCTATCAGCAAATTGTCCTCCTTGTGAGTTTCCTCCCCTTTCTGGGTGGTTATGAGGTTTCTTTTTTTCATCCTTGGGATTCTATATTCTTGCCTGGGAATTTTCTTTTCCTCTACTTTGACTTCTATCTCTACCCCTTTGACCTTGCTTTAGGGCCAATTTTACTTCTCCCTTTGAAGCAATCTGATAAGAATATTCCACATTCCTAATTTTCACCATGCTCATCTCATATTGAATTTCATATCTCAATCCATTCATGTATCTAGTGACCTTTTCATCATCACTCTCGCGATGTCCAACTCTAATGCTGAGTTTGTAAAATTCCTCAGTGTATTCCTTCATTGTCATCCCTTTCTGTCTCAAATTCTGCATTCTTAGGAACACATTAATTTGGTAATATATGGGTATAAACTTGGCTTTCATCTTTTCTACCATCCTATCCCATCTTTTGATTTATTTTTTTTCCTTTGCAATTCCTGTCAGCCTGCAGTTCATCCCACCACAGTGTTGCATGCCCTTTCAGTCTAGTGACTGCATGATTTACTTTCTTATCTTCTTCGATATCCTTATAAACAGAGCATTTATCTAGAGCTCTAAACTAATATAGCATCTCCTCAACCTCTAAGTTTTCTTCATACATTGGGATGTCCATTTTTTCTCTGGCCCCTATTCTTGCAACAACTTTGAATATACGTTCTTCTACAACATCTTTGGCTACAACTTCTTCCTTGGCTCCTGCTTCTTTTTCTCTTTTGGCCTCACTGATATCTCCAGTATCAGGTGTTCATCTCTATGTTGTATCCATAGCATCCAATCAAGAACAAAGTTATCTCATTTCCCTTTCCACGGCTGGATCATGCATGGGTCTCTCTTGACGTCTCCTTGGCAGAATTATTTCAATCTGTCCACACAGAATTCAAATCACAATTGTTCCTTGTCTTCCCTCTACAGAAAACAAAATTTGTTAGCTATGATACCATCTGATGCAACACCCCTACCTCAGAAGGGTCTGCATGACCTCCTGGTCTTTGGATCTTCCTATTCCCCTGAGACAGAATGGATCTTTAGTTTCCACTAGAACCTTCAACACAAACAATACCACAGGTCTTTCTTAGAATTTACACCTGTGCAAACAAGCATGACCACTGGCATGACCACTGACTTAACCCAAAAAGGTATTTTAGATTTCATGATTTCTATTGTGAGTCCCCTCGACTCTTTCGATTCCTGAGACCCTGAAATGGGATAACGGTACTTAGCTCCTCCCTTATGCTTTCACCATATGACCTCTAGCCAAGTCTTGGGGCCTCACCTCTGAGTGTGTCCGAATTTCGCGACTTATGAGTTCGCGATGAAACTCTTCTCTTTTTCTCGAAGTCCGAACTCGTGACTTCTTTGCTATGGATCGACAATCTTGAACCTTCCATGATCTAACGACCCAGATCATGTCAGTATTTCACGTATCGGAGATTCCCGAAAACAATTTCCTCCACACTTCCAACCTTCGAAATGTCGAAATTCAAGCACCAAATCAACGACTCTCATCCCTTTAGATCTAACGACTATTAATCCTCCCGATCTTGTGAGTGTTCAAAGACACTCAGCCTTAACCTCCCCACTGATCCACTGGATCCAACGGTCCACCAATATATGCGCTTCTCCCTCTGAGAAACTCAACTGTCCGTTCAAGTTCTCAAAGATTCCTGGCCAAATAACTTGGCATTCTTCCTCTTGAGATTGGTTTCTACAAGGTGACTGTGACTCTCGTCTTCCCTTTGAAATTTCCAAGACTCTATCCCTCCTGAGCTTGAATCTTGTTACAAACTCAAGTATTTTAAGGGATTATTGCATGCACTCCTTGCAGCCTTCACGATAATCTCTGATTATCTAAAATATTCTAACTCTGTGCACTCCTTGCGACAGTAATTCTTCAACCAATCACTTGGTTGGAAAATTCTAAGACTTCAACTTGGCATGTGCACTCCTTGCACGACTCTGTGCTATAATTTCACTTCTATTGGTATGAGAACGGTATCCCTCCCGATATTTTTGAGATAAAACTCAGAATCTTGTCAACGGATTCCTTGTGGACTTTCACTACACTCCTTGTAGGATTTATCAGGAAGAGAAACAATTGAAACTCATACTCCCCCTCTCATAGACTTCATACATTCAACATGAAATCATACACACAAATCATTGAAACAAATTCATAACAGAGCATATAAGAAAACTATAAACATACCATTCAATAGATGCAAAAAATATTCATCACAACACCATGAAATTGAGTCAAATCATTCTTATATTAACTCAAGTTCTTCTGTACATGGGTTTTATAGAAACAACTATCTTCTTATACAACTTCTACAGTCTCTGTTCTTTTCTTCTCTCCTATTGTCTCTTGCTCTAAATCTCTACTCTTACAATTGAGAATAATGATACATTACCATACATTCGAAGGAGATTTCTCGAGTTTTCCCTCCTACAACCTCAAGCTATCTAGTCGAGTTAAAGCCTACATCTATTTTACATTGATTACATTAATTGTCTACAACCAACAGATGAGAGCAATGCTCAAGATCTGGGTTGCAATCCCCAAAAAACATTTAAGAGCACTTATGTCTCTCTAGATATTACATTAATGTGTCATCGTTTTGGAATTCAAAATATCTTGAAAATGTGCGTTGGTGCATATCCAGTTGTTCTTTGCTTTGTGATTGCTTGCGATGCTCCTACATCACGTAGGATACACGGGATACCTCCGAAAGATTCAAAAGATTACGTCCCTTTGATTCCTAACTCACCAGATGGATCTCCTAAAGGGGTAGTCAATAACGAAGTAGCCTTATAAATTGGAAGCTCGGCTCCTTTAGAGGAATCAATACTTTCCGTGAATCTGTTATTGGGTATTGCACAAGATCCACATTTGCTTCGGATAAATTCATCAGGAGAAATTGTTGTTGAGGAATATATTGAAGTACCTATTAGACCTCACACAGAGTCTAGTGTGGACGATCCACCCTTTCAGAGTGAGTCTTTTAGAACTCTGGTTCATACTGCTAGAATGTTTAATCCTATTTTTGTCCCTCTCTATTCATTTTGGAGAACTTCTTCGGGACACAATATTTTCGACAGGCTAGGAATGAGTCATAATCAACCTATGGAATCACAAATTCCTGTGACTTATACTACCTATAAATTACCTTTAGATCATTTTACTGGCACAACCAGTAACGTTGTCACAGTTTCAGACCAAATTTTGGTTGGTTCTCACTCAATTCTTCCTCTCCATCTCACTAGATCTACCATGGTCTCACAAGCTACGCCTGTTTCTGCTGAAAATAGGGTGATCACCCAAGCTCATATTGGAACACTACTTCCACTTAGATCAAATCCATAACTTCCCCTTGGGTATAATGCTTTGAATACTTCCATTCCTAATCCTACCCAGAACCCATCCGGAGGGTCTACTCTTTTTGTTCCTCCTAGGTATAATGTTGCTAGTCATTTTGTTCCTACACCTACCCAAGTTCTCTTCGGAGGGCCTTACTCTCCTCCTCCACCTTCGCCTGGAGGATATAATTGTCCTGGCCCTAGTATCTCTAATTTAGTTGGAGGAACCAATCATTCTGTCACTTCTGGTTTTCACATTCCTGTTGGAGGCCAACTTCAAGTTGGGGGGAAATCTCTAGTTGGGGGGAAACCTCACCTTGGGGGACAACCTCACCTTGGGGGTAAACCTCAAGTTGGAATCCATAACCTAGTTTATGGACAAAGTATACTTTCATTAAAATATCAACCTTGGAGTCTTCCTTTCCAAGGGAGTCAACAACCATCTAGGGGCAACATCCTTAAGTTAATTATTTTGTACCCCCTAATCTCGGGAAACTGTATCCAGGTTCTATGAATCCTACTTGGGGTCAAAATCTTCAGTCTAATGCTCCTTTCCAAGGGAGTTTACTTAGTGAAAACCCTCCACAACCGAATCTATCACGAATGTCTAACTATCTACATAATTATTATGGTCCTACTAGTAAACCTACGGGACTACCCCCTCAAAGCTACCAGTTTCCTCAAGTGAACAGAAAAATGTCATTTCTTGCGACTTTGGATTTACCGGATTTATCTAGTATTTTGAATGATCCTATTTTGCATTCTCCTTATTGGCCTATCATACTGGCCAAATTTTCATATGAAATTCCTAAGTTTGACGGTCGATCAGGAGAAGACCGAAATAATCACATCATGACTTTCCATTTTTGGTGTTCATCTAACTCATGGATGGATGACTCTTTAAGATTACGAATTTTCCAACAAAATCTTACGAGTTTAGAAGACAAATGGTATATTGAGTTGTTGTGAGGATTCTTTAATGACTTCAATACCATAATCATGGATTTTTTAACGCATTACCAATTGCCAATTCGATATGAGACAGGAACTGAAATTTTGAGTTCATTTAAACAATCCTCTTCTACTCATATTTATGAGCATATCCATGAGTGGAGGAGGAGAAGACACTTAATCAAATTTCCCCTTCCTAATCAAATGTTGGTTGAGTGGTTTACAAAATCACTCATTGGGCCTATTTCCCGTGATGTTTCCATGGGTGTTGTTGTCAATAAAGAGAAGGATATTAGTCGTTCTCAATATCTAGATATCGTTTATTCGCAAACGGGCACACTATACGACTTGATTCCTGATGCTCCTCGTCCGTCTACAAATCCTAACCCAACACCTCCAGTAGCTTCTCATGTTGTTGATGGTGTGATTGGCACCTTTCATTTTGAGACTCAGTATACACAAGCCATTCATACCAATCCCAAGTCTACCACTGCTATTGTAAAAAATACTCCTACTCCTACTCCTTCTCCCGATAAAATTTCTGAAGTCAATTCAGTTCAATCTACGCCTACCGATAAAAATAAAAAGAAAAAGAAAGGAAAGGGTAGGAATAAGGAGGAAAAAATAAAAAATATGAGAAGCCCAAAACACAACCCACTGATGACAAAGATAAACATAAACCTCATTATCCTTGCCTTATTTGTGGTGACAATCATTATACGAAAGATTATCCATGACGTGTCGAGGTTAAGAAGTTATTGCAAGGGATGGAGAAACCTTCTAGACCCTCTGTCTTGTCACAACCTTTTCCTTCTCAGTAGTAGGACCAATTGGTCATTCATGACCAAACTTCTCCCTCTACCACATCTTATGTCCATATGTGTACTGGTGACTCCAAAAAGAATGAAGTTGAAGTCGCAACTCAAGACAAATATTATTCTCATTCGAAAGAGAAAGTTGATGATTTACCACCTCCATTGGTTCAACCTCCTCCCCCAAATTCACCTCCAAATGGTCCTCTTGATCTTGAACGACTGGGTCTAGATACAGTTCTTCATCCTCCTCCCA
This sequence comes from Picea mariana, assembly GCA_032191745.1. Lineage (NCBI taxonomy): Eukaryota > Viridiplantae > Streptophyta > Pinopsida > Pinales > Pinaceae > Picea > Picea mariana. The sequence goes on along the minus strand of JASDQU010242523.1, from coordinate 27,014 downwards.
AGGGCATTGTTCGAAAGTATTCCTTTAATCCTCACGCATGTGCTGCCCAAAACTATAGTATTGTTGAAGACCTTGCACAAGCACCCTCTGCGATGTCGGCTCTTGAAGTCCTTCAAAGTTGTCTTACTCAACAGAAGGCGATGTTAAAGGCTATTAGTGGAATTGATCCTACCGATAATAGTTTAATAATCTTTGACTTGGAAGAACATATTCCAAGGCTTCCTCCTCAATTAGAGTTTCAGATCCAAGTTGTTGTGGAAAATAAGACTATATGTCAAACCATTATTGATGAAGGAGCCTTGACTTGTGTTATGTCCATTACTTGTTGGAAAGATATTGGATCTTCTGCCCTTGCCGAGTCACACAATACTCTTAAATATTTTAATGGTACAGGGTTTAAACCTTACGGTTTTCTTCCTTCGTTGTCTATTACGTTAGAAGGTAAAGAGGTTAATGTCGAGGTTGAGGTATTTGATGCACCTCTTGATTACAACCTTTTACTTGGTCATAGATTGATTGATTCCATGCACACAGTTGTTTCTACTCTTTTCCATGTGGTACGTTTCCCACACCAAGGAAAATTCATTATTGTTGATCAACTCGCCTTATTTAATTTCGATTCACATACTAGCAATGTACCTTTTATTTCAAAGAAACCTCCCAGTTATGATAATTTCAGTGTGGATCTTTTAAAAGATTCAACCTTGATGGGTAAATTTCCTATCCCACCACCCGATATTCCTCCTCCTTTTGTCGCCTCGATTAACATGATCTCAACCTCTGTTCGTGAAACCCCTGAGTCTTATGACCCATGGATAGTAGATAGCTTTGGTGACTATCTTTGTTACGATGACAAAATGCCTTTAAGTACGGTGGAATTGGCTTATCAAGATATTCAATCGCCAACTCCTTCTCCTCTTTCTCTCGGTGATACATATCCTAATCCATTCCATGTGATATTTCCTACTGATGAGATGATCATGTTAGTCATTTCCATGGAAGATACTCCATGGGACGATGGACATCATCATTCTATTCTCTTCCTAGAACGTGAGACTATAGAGAGTTACCAACGGATTTTGACTCCGTCGACCATTGTTGTTATTTATTTTGTTCCCGAGTCAACACACAATGTTTTTTATGAAGGGAACTTGAATAATATTTCATCTACCATTCATCTTCTCATATTGATTAAACCCGGAGTCATGGAAAATGTTCATATCGGTGCCTCATGTTCTACTGATTAGGCCCGCACTTATAAATCCCTTTTCCAAGAATTTCATGACGTTTTTGCCTAGAGTTATGAGGAAATGCCTGGTATTGATCCTAATATTGTTGTGCATGAGATTAAGACTTACCCGAATGCTAAACCTGCTTGGTAGAGACTTTGTCCAATACATCCATGTAAAGCTACTGCTATTAAGCTTGAAGTTGAAAAACTTCCTAAAGCCGACTTTCTCTATCCTGTGGCTTTGACCGATTAGGTGTCCAATCTTGTTTTGGTTAATAAGAAACAAGGCATGATTCGCGTTTGTGTGGATTATAGGGATATAAACAAATATTGTCCCAAAGACAATTATCCAACCCCTTTCATTGACCAGATTGTTGATGACTGTGCCAGGAGTGAAATCTTCTCCTTGATGAATGGTTTCTCTAGCTATAATCAAATCAATATTTTACCTACGGATCAAGATAAGACTACTTTTATTTTTCCTTGGGAACCTTCGCATACCGGAAATTACCTTTTGGTGTCAAAAATGTTGGAGCCACTTTTCAACACGCTATGTATTATGCTTTTCATGACATTAAGCATATTATACAACCCTATCCATATGATCTACCGATGCATTCCATGCACTGTCAAGATCACTCGACACATTTACAAGCCATTTTCCTACGTTGGTGTTATTATTGAATACGTTTTAGTCCACACAAATGTTTTTTTTGTGTGGAATCCAGACGACTTCTTGGTTTTATTGTGTCTATGCATGGGATTCGGGTAGACCCCTTTAAGGTTGAGGATATTCTTAATCTACCTCCTCCTTCAATGCTATGCCAACTCCAAAGTTTGCAAGGGAAGGCAAACTTTTTACGTTGATTTATTCCCAACTACGATGAATTAACAAAATGATTTACTCGAATTATCAATAAATGTTACGATTTTGTATGGGACAACACTCCAAACAAAGCTTTTGAATCTTTGAAACTCTCCTTAACCCATACACCACTATTTTTTCCACCTGATTATAGTTGAGATTATTTCCTATACTTATTTTCTTCAGACTCTACCATTTCTATGGTTTTATTCCAATAGGATGATTCACACGATGAACATGTTATATACTATTTGAGTCAGAGTCTCACAACTACCAAAACCAAATATTTACATGTGGATAAACTAGCCTTGGTAGCTGTTCAAGTTGTTCAACGTTTTCGTCACTACATCCTATTACGCAAAACCACAGTCATTTTCGATTGCAACCCCATGCAACATATCCTTACTCGACAATTGCTGGAGGAAATTACTCTAAATGGATAGTTATTCTCCATGATTTTTATTTGGAGTTTGAACACGACAAGTCAAAGAAGTCTTTGGTTTTTTCCAAATTGATATGTGACCTTCCCTCTACTGAGATAGAAATTGTGGCAGAGGATTCCTTGCCTAACGAATCCCTCTTTCTGATTAGTTTTGACGACATATGGTATGAATACATTATCATCTATCTCTAGACCCAAACTTTATGGCCTGATATTTCTAGTATACATCGTCGTCATGTCTGGTATCAGGCCTGTCAATGATGTTTTCCTTGGTTGTGAAACTAACAATATCGCGGAATACAATGCAGTTATTGAGTTTTTAAATGACCATGTTTCAATTGGAATCTATCATCTTATTGTACGACTCGATTCGCAGTTAGTAGTACTACAGTAGTTGGGTAACGTTTATTCTATTTGAATTCTTACTTTGTTAAGGGTATATTTACGAATTTGCCTCTTGGAATTCCATTTTGATTACAATGAATATCAACACATTCCTAGATTTCTAAATACATTAACAGATGCATTGGCTAATTATGTCTTAGAAAGACTTTTGAGAAATTTATAAAATCCAATCACACTTTGTACATAAAAACAAGTAAGCCGGTAGGAGCCTTATATTTATAGCGATAAAATTTTAGAAAAACTGTTTTTGTATGAAGACCAAAATATAAAAAATGTGAAGCTCATAGCTTCATGTACAAGATCATCAAGGATGTTGCTCGCTATAACAAGTGACTTCCCATGCTACTCTATGGAGCAGTCGACCGATGGAGGAAGATACTCCCATTGTGTGGTGTTGGTAATGCTTCAAGAGCTCATCCATGGTAGCGTCAGATACATGCATGGTCAATCCCTCCAGGCTCTGTTCTACAATCTTGAGGTCTGTGGTATCCACTCTTTCTATAACACCTCTCTCTCCACGCCTCTAGATGGGAGATGATCCCAGTGGCCGATAAGGTCCCACATCTGCATTGATGAGAGCATTTAATTAGTCATTGGATAAATAACAAAAAAAATATGATATATCATTAAAATAGAAAAAAACATTATATAAACAAAATTTCCTTCTTACCTATGTCCCCCCACTGGGACCCATCTGGAAGAGCCAAATATGGATCTCCACTGAATTCTACTCTAGAATATTCATAATCTTCAACCATGAGCAGTTGATTCCTATGCCATTGGAAGAATACATAATCATATTTGACGATGGGAACGCCTCCATGTCAGGCCATGAGATCTACCCACCTATTCATCCTTTGATCCTGTGGAGCAGGTATACCCCACTCCACCTGTAGGCATAGTACAAGGTCCCTATCGAGGAATAAGGATAAAAAAATAGACCCATATCTAAATTGTTTCAAACCACCATTTCAACACCTGGTAAGTTGTTTCTTCATGCTTTTTAGGACCCCTTCGCACCAGTTGAAGACTCTGGGCTCCATAAAGTCTAGGGAATACTGGAAATGGCTCTGAAAAGTTATATGAGGAGCTGCACTCCCTACCATGCAAGTGATAGTATATAGGATAGTCTGTAAAGGAAAATCTTAGACATCCTTGATAACTACTTTTCTGCTATGTTTCTCAGTACATGTCACATAATGATGGCAGGCGTAGTAGTCCATTGGCTCACCTCCACCCCTACTGCTTGTAAGTGTCACCCGTGAACCACGGGGAGATAGTCTTGTCAGGAAATAGATATCCTCAATATATATAGTGAGTGTTTGGACACCCACATGCAATTCCTTCTCGTTCACATCCCACATGTGAACCAAGTACTCCAGTAGTCTCAATTGGGCTCTCATTCCCTGAATCTTGAAGAGTTTTAGTAAACCACACTACCTGAGGGCCATAACTATTCTCAATTCATTCTTGGTGAAGTAATATTATTCTTCATTCTCTCTCTCATGCCACTCCAACATTTTAACCAAGGAAATCCTGCCATGGAACCATAAGATGAGATTAGACAAATAAAATATTTTCTGGGGGTTTTTTCTAGTTAGGTTCATCTTTTTTAAATTTTTGGTTGTGGACGTTGTAGGCCTATGCATTCACAACATGAGATGTCATCACACCCTACCTATAGGGTCACCTGCAATGATCCTAGATCATCATAGTTCATGATATAGGGCACTTGCGACAACCTCAATGCGCGGGTAACCCCTAAAAATTGACCCAAAAACAGAAATTTAACCAATGAAAATCAATTTTGAAACCATGAAAAGATGAAGGAGAAGGATAATACCTCTTTGGTGGAGATGATTTTTGAAATGATCCACTGTGTGATCTGTAATCAAGAGTTGGAAATCGGGGTGAAAAAGGGATTTGGAGCAATATTTGGGTAAAGTTACAAATGAAATGGTAAAATGTGGTTTCTTACCTATTTTATTGACTTTTATCACTTTTCATTTGCAAATTGTATTATTTTTATCCTTTATCCAAGCCCTAAAGTCTTAACAAATTTAAAAATGATTGATTTTTGCAGATTAAAAAGTCTAGAGATGAGACATTGAAACAAGGGTCCCCCATTTTTTGGTTTATGTATAGATCCTTTTAGGGTTTTTCAGGAAAAACTCTGAGCAAAGTCTTAATTCTTTCTCACACTCGTGAAACCATGAGAATGTAATTGAGTATTCTTTTGTCATTTTTTTGAACTCATAATGGTGACACGAAAAACGAAACCTATGGAGTATCCTTTAAGCTCTTTTCAAGCTCCTTAAACATGAAACTATGGCTGAGCGACCTTGTTATTTTCACAATCGTAAAAGTATTTGAAGAAAACATCTGATGAGTGGTAGGTTATCACTTTTTCGGTCTTGTCAGAATAATTTACAAAAAAGGACCTGATGGAGTTCTCTTAAATTTTTTTCTAGACTCTCTAAAATTGAAAAACCCCTGAGTTTTATTTCTTTAGACTCATTAAACAAACATCGAAAGACCCATATGGGATTGAACCACTCCTTCTTAGGGTTCCTTAAACATACTTCGAGGGACTCGTCCGAAGGATGATCTTACATCTAGAAGAATATGTTATCCTCCTCAATCTTGCGTAAAAATAAAGAGGCACTCTCCAGAAATGGTGGGGGAAAATTGGGAAATAAATGTGTCTCTGTATTTGTGTTAGTGGCAGTAATAGTCTCTCTTGAACATGACACCCCCCTTCATTGTTGTATCTGGGTTGGGAAATTCATTTGTCTCTCATTTGACCATATACAGGTTCATATGTTGGGTCCTCCTTGAGTCAATTCTTCCAAGACCATTGTCATGTCATTCATATGTTCAAGCGAAGTCCAACCTAAACAAGAATTCTATGGAGTCGGCCATATGAAGTTATAAATTTTCAATCATGTCAGCCTTCCCTGAGTCGGTTTTGAATCACTTCATACTTTGATCGACTTCAAATATGTTACTTATTTCATGTCATTGATGGGGGATACATCAAGGCCCTTCTGTGATGAGTCTTTTCCTGTCGAATTCAACTCATTATCTAGGAATAACACTTAGAAATAATTCAATACCTTAGAGCCTGCATGCCTCAATTGCAGGTTTCTTCGCCTTCAACAGTGGGTTCACATCATTGACCCCTGATTGAAAGATTCCATCGAGTGTTTGACTTCAACTCATTTATTCAAATTCATTGGATTGTACTAGGGTAGCTTGGGATTCATTGACATCAATGGTGATTTCCCTCACACTTGTTAACGATTTTCATTAATGATCGGTAATCAAGTGGTTTCTACCATTTTCAACTTCAACACCTATAATCGCATGGATAGATTCGTACTTAGCGAAAATGGAAATGAAGACCCTGGATCTTATCATTCTGATCCATGTTGTGATGGAGTATTCATGTATTTATATTGACACATAGATCCACTGTGTATGTCTCGTGGCTATGTCTGGATTTGAATTATTTTATAGAATAGATCCACAGTGTATTCTTGGTGGCTATGCCGAATCATGGTGACATGGATCCACAATGTACGTTTAGTGTCCATGAATCACTTGAAACTTATGATTAGCATCACTTATAGTTTGAGCATGGGAATTCCTACATCAGAAATGGTATGATATTATGTTGATGCTTGTTTGTTTGCAGGTTCCTGATCAATGCACTCCTTATTTTTGACACACACATTATAAAAGTATTTCAGTTGTCATGAATTCCAACTTTATACTTTGGAGGGAATTCTATTACACATTATTTTGGTCACCTAGGTGATCACTTGACAACATGTGTTGATGTTCCCTAAAAATATTAAAAGAGGAATTTATCCATGGGAAAAGTGATTTTCTTTCCTCTCTCAAAAACCATGTCAAAGAAGGTCGTCGCACCCTGCTATATGCAGGGGGTGCAATGATGCCTGATCAACACACTCTGCTCTAAAAATGGACTACGACATCATCACAGGATTCTTGTGCACAGGGTGTGACGATTCTTAAAAGCATAGGAAAAGTCAAACTTCATGAATGTTCTAGAAGGGGATATTCTAGAAGATGAGGTGGTCTCCAATCGGTTTGGATCTTACTCGCTTCTATGATTTGGTGGGATCATCCTAATATCCTCATCCATCTTTCTTTCACACTATATAAAGAGGGATTTCTCATGGAAAAGGCTAAGGTTGAATAGGATAATATTTGTATGGAGAGTTCTACTTCAGATTATGCTTGAGAGATTTGCTTTAGTTCTTCAAGTCAGACTCTGGATCTTCTTCATTCAAGGCATTGGAGCAAAGGTGTGTGTGTTGAAGCAAATAGATATTGAAAGGGGACCTTGCAACATCAAGGCATGGGTTGTATTCTCCACTTTCTATTCACTCAATACAATATGCATTTCTTCTCTATATAAGTGTCTCATCTTCTATTATATAATTCCTTGATCATATACATAGACTTCATTAGAATACATATATCTTTGTTTTCCCTCTTTGTTGGTTTGTGATTCTTAGACAGGCTTACTATTATGCAAATTCAAGGAAGGAAATACAAAGATGACACTAGCAAGGGCAAGTGTCATTTAAAAGGTATGTCACTTGTAACTCATTAAACTAGTTTATATGATGATGAAGTTTAAGGTTAAGTGTGCATTCTATTATGTTTTGTTCTATTTTTCTGTGGGAATTAGGGTGATCTGTTCAAGTCCGCACTTACCAATTAATCCGATAACAGGGGAATTTCTCTAACTACTTCTCTTTTGTTGAATTTGACAAGGTTATCAAAATGTATGTGACCCATTCTTCTATTCCATAGCCAACTTTCATCTTCCTTTCCTAGGTGACACTTTTCATTTCCAATTTCACTTAATACATATATGTTGCTTGAAGTTCTCGCAGTTGTTGCAATCAATTTTCCTGAAACTTCTTTTCTTACCTCACACTTTTGTGAATCGAAAGTAACTTTATGACCTTGGTCACACATTTGAATCACACTTAGAAGATTATGTTTCATATCTTCTACAAGTAGAACATTTTCTGCCTTGGTATTCTTGTTCTCAATTCTGACTATGTATTTTCCAATGATTTTAGTTGAATCATCATTTCTGAAGGATACTAATCCATCTTTTTCCTTTCTTAATGTAAGAAACTTGTCTCTATCACTTGTCATGTGTTTTGAACAACCACTATCAACATACCAACCATGTTTCTTCTTCTTATCTTATAGAGAGAGTGTGCATTCTTTATTGCTATACTGATTTTGCTTTCTTATGCATGTCCTTTTCTGAGGTTCCTGTCTGTGACTATTTTTGTTCTGTTGTGGTTCTCTATGAGGGACTGTCATTCTACAATCTTTGGCCATGTGTCCAAAGTTTTTACATTTGTAGAATTCCACTTCAGTGCTCAAAGATTCAAACCTGTTGTAACTTCTTCTTTGTGTTTCACTAGGCCTTCTTGGATAACCCTTTTGTGCATGACTTTCAAAGTTGTTTATGTTCCTGTTTTTATCTCTGCAATTCACAGCTTTATGTTCAAAATTATTACATTCATAACATAAACCAAAAAAGATAGTTTGATACCTGGGAGTTGAATATATTGTGAAATGAGGTACTCTTATGAATCCTTCTTCTTCCCGAGGCTTATCTATTTCTATTGGTCGTTGATTCTGAAATATGAATCTTCTTGGTGGAGGAGTGTCCCTGTAATTTTCTTTGTATACCTTCCTATCCCCTTTGATTGTTTCTGCATAGCTTTTCGGATATGTTTCTTGTTCTTTTGTTTTGGTTCTTGATCCCTTTTCTATATGATTGTATCCAAGTCTAGACTTGTCATGATGAGGTTTTTGACTGTTGATAATGTCATTCAAAACTTTTTAGTTGTTCTGCATATTTTTCTTTTGAAGATCCTTTCTTAATGTGACAATTTCTGCTTCCAAATTTCCAATGATCCTGTCTCTTCCTTCTAGATATTCTTTGAGTGCTTCTTCAATTCTTTTATAGACTTCAATTTGAACCTTCAAATTTGTGATCATTTGTTCTAGTTCCTAAGTGTCTTCTTTCTTGTCTAGTTCCAGTTGTAGTTTCTTCTTTTTCTTCTTTTCTCTTCTGATAACTTCTATGGCACACAACAATTCTTCTCGGTTGTCAACTTCTGCCTCTTCGTATTCTTCTTCAGCCTCTTCATATTATTCTTTGAAGTCTTCTTTATCAAAGTCTTCTACTGTCATGAATAAAATTCTTTCTGTCTCATTGTCATTGACTTCATCTTCATCTGATGATGAGATGTTTTCTTTGGTGCATAAGCTTTTCTGGGAAAAATTCTCTATGGTTCTTTTGCCTTTATATGTTTGTTTTCTATTTGAGTAACCTTCATCATTTCTCTTTTTCTTATGAGGACATTTGTTATAAAAATTACCAATACCATCACAATTAAAACAAATCAAAGGAAGCTTACCTCTATACCTATCGTTGGTTCCCTTGTTCAATCTTCTGACAAAGTTGGCCACTTCTTCATCATCTTCTGAGACATCAGTGTTGCTGCTATGTTCTTTTTCTTTTTTCTTTCCCTTTTGCTTTGACCTTTTGGATCCTTTGGAGGCTTCTTCTTTTATATCTGGATTTTCTTGTTCAATTCTCATTTCATATGTTGTGAATATCCCATGTAGTTCGTCCATGCTTATTGAGTTTATATATACTCTTTATTCTAGTGATGATATCTTAGGGTCAAATCTCATAGGAAGAGATCTTAGTACCTTTTGAACAATTAAAGATTATTTTATTTCTTCTCCCAATCCCAGGATTTCATTTATTATTTCATCGACTTGTAAAAAGTAATATGCAATGTTCTCATCTTCCTTCATCTTTAGTTGTTTGAAATGACCTCTGTAAGTTTGAAACTTTGTTGCTTTGACTTTTGAATCTCCTTCATAAATATTTCAAAGTTTGCCCCAAATATATTTAACAGATTTACAATGTGCACCTTTGGTGAATACAGATTCTCCAAGACCATTCATAAATGCATTTGTGGCTTTGGAATTATTCTGACCGAGTTTCATTGCTTTGTCATTTGTCGACAGAACTGCTGGTGCTGTGTATCCATATACACTTGATTGCCAAATTTCAAATCCATGTGCCTATATATATATATCTTCATCCTTATTCTCCAAAATGCATACTTTTGTCCATCAAACTGTGGTATTCCATTTTTATACATGATTTTGCTCTCCATGATCTACCTTTCAGTGGTTAAATTTATTTCTGAAGGAAACTCGCTCTGATACCAATTGTTGGATTACTGAGAGAGGGGGTGAATCAATAATAGAGAAATCTAATCATTTTTAACCATATAATGAGAGTGTTATATCAATGTAGCATTATCATCCAATATTTGCAGAGTAAATAAACAATACACATACATAATACAACAGTGTTTTTATGTGGAAACCCAAAGTGAGAGAAAACCACATAATTCATTTTCTTATATGTATTGAAGAATTACATTCATTGGAAACACCAAATTTCTTTGTTTTCTAGCTTCAATTGGAAGGAGTCTCCAATCACCTAGTTTCTCAGGCTACAACCTGAGGGAAGCTCCAAATCCCCAATTCTCTGGATACAACTAGAAGGAGGCTGCAACCCCCTATGTTCTCCAGCTACAACTATAAGATGGCTACAACCACTTGTCCTTGCCCCATCCAAATTCCCTGACATATAAGTAGAATGATGGAACCACTGTCACCCTATCACTATGAGATATACTGTTGTAAACATGTACCAATAAACCTGCACCAAACAACATGTACCAATAACTTGAACCATGTATCAACCATGCGTCAACATGTACCATAAACAAGTTCATCAACCATGCACCAACCTATACCAAACAACTTGTAATCAAATTGTACCATAAACAAGTGAATCAACCATGCACCAAACTGTACCTCAACCTGCAAACCTTCCTTAACTTTAACAACAAGAGACTAGCATTTTCATCAAACTTTACTTAGGTCTCACATGACTAGTTTTGGATTAGTCAACAACCCTAACTTGAAATAATCATAACTATGTACCTGTAATGAATAAATATATGAAAATAGTACATGATTTTCTTCAGTGTGTTTTATGAAATTCCTCCAGGTATCACTGATTGGAACCTCTCAAAAAATGAGTTATATAAAAAATGACATACCTTGTTGAATTTTGTCTTATTCTAGAGAGCAAACTTGTAGAGCGTGCCCTGCAAGGAATATTTGTTGTATGGATATGGAAATTTTACATAGAATACTAAAGAATGTACTCTAACAAACACATTTGGTCTTACTAAATTTGGATCTGTTATGAAAAATTTATGATGTTTTTACCTGAAACACCTGTTTTAGACTAGTTTCAGAACTAGTCACAAACCCTATTTTCCATGGAGTGTAACTCCAAAAATACAATGACCCACAAGATGAAATTCGTACCATAGCTACTTGAATATGTTTCCTCAATGGAATCCCAATTTCACGGTCTGAATCATTCTATAAAAAAAGGTATTGTGAAAATGGTGAGATGACCTGTAAATAACATACCTTAGAAAGCATCATCAAAATAATTTATCTTCCCTTGAATTTCGACGTTCTTTACTTCACCTTCCTTATGAAATTTGGCTTAGATATCCTTTGGTTACCTCAGTCACCTGTAGATATTCAATATTCTCAAGTGTGATTAAAATGAGAGAGCCTTACCTCTTATTTATACTTTCAGGTAGCTATCTCAAGGGGTTACCTTTTAACCATCTTAACCCAATTTCCTTATTTTAGGGCGAACCCACTTCTAACCACTTTCCATAATTACAAATTTCTCCATTTAATTTATTATTTAAATAATCCTCCTTGAGTTTGTCACTTCACTTTATTGTTTAAATAATCCTCTTTGACTCTGTCACTT
>JASDQU010242523.1:0-15026 GCA_032191745.1 Picea mariana | reverse complement strand
TAATCCTCTTTGAATTTGTCACTTCACTTTATTATTTAAATAACATTTTTTGAATTTTTCACTTTACTTTATTATTTAAATAATTTCTTCTTTGCAAGCACTTTGACTTCTTTGACCTTTTGGGGCTTCAAGCCAACGTATGAGGGTCCTCCAAATTCATAAGGCCATAATTCTCAAACCGTGAGGAGTTATGTGAAGTTCCACATACCACAAGAAATGGCATGACATGTAATATCCATCTAGAATAGTCTTACCTGCAAATATATCAAAACTCATACCATATACATCAAACAAACTTGGGTCCATTAACCAAACCTTTGTGCTATCGGAATTTGCTACTAGACTTTCTTCAAGGGTTGACATCAATGACAACCAAACCAATTAATAAACACATATAAAACTTAAACAAACAATTACATTATGCTAAGGTGTTCTCTTAGCACCCTCTTAGCACTCACGGACGCTTTGAAACTCAATTTTTTTTCATTTCGAAAATAATTCATTCTAAAAATTTTACTTCAATTTCCACTTATACAACCCAATCCAGGCTCAGTGTCAAAACCTGGGGCTTTGATGCCAATTTGTAACATCCCCCAAGCCTTTGAGGCCCGGGGAATGCCACTTTTACTACTTCTCTTGTTTCTTATATCCATAATTGTAACATACCCAGCCATAGACCTATTGGGATATGCTACATAGAAAATCTTGTGCAACATCATACATATAAAAATTAATTAGACAATCACATTATGCTAATACACAGATTAATTCAGAAATAATAGTAAACCTATACATATAACATATACAAGAAATACTCATAAATATAAGACATGTACAAATACAAAGCATGCAAATGAAGACATAAATGGTAATTATGTTTTTATAGAATACCACCAAATATGTGTAGACCTTCCACGAACCTCCCAGCCTTAGACTATGTTGCTCATCACTCTCAGCAGTGGGTCACTCCTGAGCTAGGACTAAACTCCACCTAGGTAAAGGGATTCCTGAGCTAGGCTAAGAAAACAGGAAGTTACACAATCAACATGAATAATTTTTTCCCAAGATCCAACTCACACTAATATCCTACAACCTCTAATTCCCCACATGCATGTCCCACCCTAGGAAGTGTGGCCCTTCTCTGCTCAACAATCCTTCGGCTCCCCAACTTCCCTTCCAAGGCTTCTGCAATAGGATGGAAATGAATTCTCAGAGAACTATAGGTGTCAGTGGGATCCCTCTGGGAAAATCACTTCCCCAACAACCTCTCTCACCTAGAGATATTTTCTTATAGGCCTGACAACTTACTTCTTTAGTCCATGGGCCTAACAACTCACCTCATCAAACCCACAGGATTGACAACCTACTTCAGTCCATATCCTAAGTCAATCGAGTAAGGGTGATGGAAACAAAAAATCTCGGGTATAGAATAGATGATGACAACAAGCCACACTCAGTCAAGGTACTGTGTTGGAAGCAACAACAACTGTTAAGGCATAATACGGTCTCAGGAAAAGTATAGTTGCGCTGTACTTTATAGGAAATGTACGAGATATCTCAAAGTGCCTACAGGTTCCAAAGGTGCGTGAATGATGTAGAGGTTTATGATGGAGGGGATGGCTCATTACATGAATCTTAAGTGAATGGGGAAATCTGGGAAAACATACTATTTTCACCACCTATATTTGCACGCACCATGATTGACACATGGTGCTCCTGGAGCTTGTTTCTCTCCACTTTGGATTCATTCCCTCTTCCATGAGACTTAGGATAAAAAAATTATCATCACCATAGTCTTTAGGAAATAATAATATAATATTTTCTTGGGGTTAATCCCTCAAACTTAGCCCTTTTCCCTAGTATCTTATCCCTTCCCTTTCCCTTCGTAGTGGATCTTAGTTCCCTATACTCTTTTATTGTGGTCGGTCTACATGCAATGATGTATTTATATTAATTATATGAGTGTTTACATATACAAAAATAATCTCACTAGCCTTAAACATCTAGTCTCTCCAGCATAATCATCACATATTCCTCCTAGCTTATAATCACTTCGCTCACCAACCTACAAAACATGTTTACAGTTCAGTTGGGGCTCGACCTTGGGGTATTACATTTTTGCTTCATCATAAACCAAAACAATGATAGGTTAAGAAAAAAAATAACATGAGTTAGAGCATGTATCATATCATAAGAAATCCTAAAGTCTATCTCATGGAGGTGGGAGGGAGGGACAAAATTATGCTAAGTTACACTTCCAGGAAAATGCTCAATCCATCTTAGAAAAGGATTGTGAAAAATCAAAGGTTCAAAAGACTGACTCAAAGAGTATGAATGTTAGCTACCTTAAACGTCATAACATCCCGAGGTCTGGGAAGGGACTAGAAAGAATCTAGATGATGACCGAAAACTTCTCAAGGGAAGGTTCGAATATTGAGATAACAATTTCTTCTTAAGGCATTCAACCTACCATTGAATTCTAAAAGAAGGATTTTCCCTAGAGAAAACTTAAGACAAGGGACATGTTTCCCAACTTCACCCTTAGTGACATAGCAAGGTAAAGTAATCGAAGGAGGTTGGAAAACCTTGTCACAAGTACCCTGATTCAGGAAAGCAATGTCCTCACCCTTATCAATATCTGAGCACAACGATGGTTTATAATCTTCTTCATGGAATAAATCAAGCTCTCAAATTAATACTCATCAAAATCCTCAAGGTATGACCGAAAATCATCAAGAGAACATAGAATTAGGTCACCCTTGGGTGCTTGGAAAACATTTGCAACTACATCATCTCCTTGTTGTGAAATCTCAAAATTAGTAGTAACCTCACATGATAGTTGTAAAGGAAACATTTGAAAATGACCCTCAATGTCATAAATGGGATCCCCATCATACCCAATCCCATCCCATTTATGTTTCCCAACATGTATGAACTCATCAATATTATCAACTATGTCATTTCCTTTATCATAACACAAAGGGATTAAAACATCCAAGGGCTCCTCTAACCATTCTTCACTTTCCAAATCACAAGATAAAGCATCTTCAAAATATTGAAAAGGGAAATAACTTACCATATTCACTTCTTTTTGTGCAGGAGCGTCGACAATTTCATCAAATGAAAGAGAAAGCATCAGTGCTTCTTCCTCATGACTTTCACCTACATATTTAGCTTCATAATATATAGGGTCTAACTTGTCCAAGGATTCCCTTTCTTCTTCACCTTTTGAATCATAGAATAAGGTATCGTCAAAAACATGAAAAGGAAAATGACTAAACCCATCCTCTTATTTTTTTGCAGGAGGAATAGGATCTCAGATGGTGTCATTAAAGGGAGGAGCACACATTAACACTTCATCATCATGCTTGATAGATTCAGGCTCTCAATCTTCAACCAAGTCATTATCCTGGATAGAAGCATGAGTAAATTCTTTCTCTTCCTCATGGGATTGGAAACCTTCATCAAGATCCCTCTCCTCAACCTATTTTTGATCGATGACTTGTTCCCTTCTTTCCTAGAATTTACTAACAAATATCTCAAGGGAAACTAATCTCTCCAGACTAAGAGTATTTGGTGTATCTTTGGGGTCATCAATTTTGATTTCTGGAGTTAAAAGGTTTTCTCCATTAAACAAGGGGATATTTTCCTCGATTTGTATAGCCATGTGATAATATTCTTGGATTTTTCTTGGCCCTTTTTTACTGAGGAGAAACCCTAATTGCACTAAGAGTGCATTGGTATAGAGGTGAATGAGGTACTTGTCTTTAGGACGATGGATTCTAGGAATTTGTTGTAGCAAATTCTCAAACCTGGTATGGAATTCTTTGACGGTCTCATTCTTAGTTTGTTTCATGTACTCGAGTCTTTTTATTATCATGTGGATATATTCTAATTTAATACCCCATTTCTCAAGAAAGGTTTCTTCTAATTGGTCCATAGATGTGATGCTAGCATCAGGGAGATCATCATACCATTTCCTATCATTTTGATGAAGAGTGGTAGAGAAAAGTTTCATTTTCAAATATTCAACATCATCATTGATAGGGTGGAGTTGAAAGAAAGCCCAAAAATTATCCATGTGATCTTCGTCCCTAACCCCATCATTACCAGTGAATCTAGGGAGATAATTTCACTCATATACAAGGGGTTAAAATTACCTGGGTCCCATTGAGAATCCATGGTTGGATTTATAATTAGTGGAGTCACCAAATAATCCTTCTAGGGATTATAAAAGGGAAAAGAGGGAATCACCCCCAGTGGAGTTACTAGGTAAGCTTTGAAAAGTGAAAGGCTTTGAGAAAATGGCTTACTGAAAATTTGTCATTCGAGGAAAAATGACTTGATGATCCCTGAAAATGATACCAAAAATGTTATTGCACAATATATACTTTCCCAAAGACAAAAGGAAAGTAGGCTTATATTGACATAACACAGAGGTAACCATATCATTGTCACCCCAATAGGGTACCTCTTTCTCTTTAGGAGGAGGAAAGCCTCAATCCAAGGGAGATGTCCCATGACCTAGTTGGTTAATGAAGGGGAAAAAGATACAGTGAAAACCCAACCCTCTCTCTAGGTCACTCAGCAGAAGAAGTCACTTTGGTGAAGTTGGAAGGGACAAGAGAAAATTAAAATGGGTTTGTACCTTCCCTTTACTAATGAAACATCATATGTTAGTAGCAACAATTGTAATCAATGACTTCTTAAACAAATTATGTGCTTCCTAAACAAGTTACTATACAATGAAAGTGAGATCATAGTAACAACAATGTATCTTGAAAGGTGGAAGTTATGATGACAAGGAAGAGATACAATAGTATTGCAAACTTGACAATGGTTTGTCACTCACACTTTTCAAGATAAATACAAGTCAATGAATGGCTTAAATGGTTGTGCAAAAAACATTAATTAATGATCATGATAGGAATAAAACCACTTCAGAAAAGAACTATAATAGAGAAATAAGACACTACTTCAATATCCAATGATTATGGTTTTCTTAGTACAAATGCCCAATGGTTTTATGGATGATTTTAGGGTTGTTAATGGCTACAACAATGGTTGCAACAACAACTATGACAACGGTAACAAATTCAGAATTTTCACTCTAAAAAGGAAATTAAACATACACTTTAACACTTATTGATAGTACCTTGCCTTATACAAATTCTGGGATGAATTAGATGGTTAGTAGGCTAATATAAGCTAGAAAATGATAGTTGTAGCAGTAATTATGACAACATCAAATTAGTTGTTAGTATTTCTAGACTAGGTTAGAAAATTAGTAGAGTATATAGAGAAAGATTTTGAGCATGAAGTGAAAGAGTTTGAGTTGAGTGTTTTCAAGAGGTAAGAGAGGAGGACTAGTGCCGTCAAGGGTAATGGAGTCAAGGTGGACAACTTTTTCTAAGGCTGCAAATCGATGATGATGATCCACAAAAGTATAAGAGGGAAAAGGCCTAGGAGAAGTAGTAACCTAAGTCCTCCTAGGATTTGACCTCAAGAGACAATATGCTAGGGTGTAGGAAATTCTAGGCCCTAGGGCCTTGCTCTCTGACAGGTATTCTATATGTACTAATTCCCTCAAATAAATTGTCAACCCAGGGCAAGTAAACTTAGAGTTGTTTCATTGTATGAGACAAGGTAGAAAAGATAATGGAAGGATTTTCTAGATAAGGAGATGGTCTACCCCAGGGATCAACACTCTATCCAATTTAGAATTCTACTTTCTAAAGAGATGAATTTTAAAATCTAGTTAAACAACAAATTATGTGTAGATAAGCCTTCAATTAATGAGCTTCAAGAAAGTCTAGAACTATAAACTATTTTCCCTAAGTAACCTTAAACAATGAGCTATGGACTGTTTGACCTATCTCTAAATAAGCAAATACAAGTGATATATTTCAAACCTAGTTAATCTATTTAATCTCTCTTTAAATAAGCGTCAACAAGTAATGTATTTTAGAATTGTTTTATCTATCTATCTCTGAGCAAGTAAGCAATTACTCTATAAAAACTATTTTGACAAGTGAACTCTATTCTTAAAAAGAACTCATAACTATTTCTATTTTGTAGTAAAAAGAAGGAAAGTATTCAAATGTGATGATTGTGTCTTTAGTGTTGAATAAAATCACGATGGCATGTGACTATTAATGACAGTTCAAGTGGAATTAAATCAATGCTAACTTCCACAGAGAAATGGAAAGTATGGATAAGGAAATCTATAGAGAGTTTTTTGATCATATAAACAACACTAATTATTTTTGGAATCCATGTAGTCTTTAAACATTGTGCATCAATCATTCACTTTATCATACAACTTCTGGAAAGTACTCTATTAAAATCACTAACTCAAGCAAAGATATAAACTCATAAACTCATAATTTAACTCTTAATTTAAAAATCTTAATTCAAATTCATAGTTAGAATGACAATAAAAACACTTTGTGCAAACCTATAACTTTTGACTAGTGCTAATTATAAATTACAACTCAAATTCATAACTGGGAATTACTTAAAATTCATAACCTAAGTGAAGTAAACTATCATTAAAAATCATACTTCAAAATCAACCAAGGTGCTATTAAAAATCATACTGAAAATCCATTTCTATCCTATCATGTTGAAGCAACATTAACAAATGAAACAAACCTACAGAGAGTAATTGAAATTGCAATTAAACCTATCTAAATTAGTACTCCATCAAAACTATCAAAACTAAAACAACAAATCTACCAAAGCTAAAAATAAACCTATCTAAATTAGTACTCTGTCAAAATTTTCAAAACTAAAGCAATTAATCTATCAAGACTTTATATAAACCTATCTAAATTAGTACCCTGTAGAGTAACTTATAGCTAGAAATAAAAATACATAACACTATAATTAACCAACTCCTACAACCTGCAAACAAGATATAATCATTAACAGACAACCATGGGCATCCCTCTATGATATTCATAGTCCAAAAATAAATATGCAATGTACATGAAGATGAATTAGATAGACAATATGCAATTAAAACATACACACAACAAGCAATTGAAATTGAGAAATTCATACAGTAAAAAGACAATTTCAAAATCTAAGTAAGACAACAAGACAAATGTAAATATGTATTGATATACACAAGCACTTAGACCGCTGGTGCCCCCCCAGAAGGTTGTGTCTACACTCCAATAGGAAAACACAGTTGCTAAATTAATGCAACACTGTCATTAAGCATAAAAACAAAGTATAGAACAAAATGGTGATAATATCTATATCAAATGATAAAATTCATTTGTCTTGGTTCATGCTACAACCAATAGTATTTATAGGTGATTACACAACTTGAGAGGTCGACCACTGGAAGGGTCAATCCTCTCTAAAACCAATAAACTCATTAAATGCGTTCTAACAAAAACATCTTCTAACAATCTTGTGATCCACTTAGCGGTCACTGCAACTGCCCAATCTAAGGTGTGTCGAGCTCTGTAGCTGGAGGGCACCAGGGGGCATAAAACTCACATCCCTGATTTTTCCATAAAAGACCACCAATATACCAACTACCATCTCTAATGCACTCTGAGTGTCGGATTACGTGCCAAATCAAGTGATGAATGAAGTGTCAGATGAGTTACCAGATGGAGGATCAGATCGTGATTTCTCCCTGTTGCCAAAAAACCATACGTTATATATTCATAAACATTTATTTCAGATGAATTGAGCATAAAATCACTAAAAAATCGATAATTATACATAACTGGTGTGAATTCATGGTGAATTGATATATAAATATTTGAGAATACTTCAAAATGGCTAAATGAGAGCATATCGTATATAATATCACATGCAAGAAGGAGTTGGCCATTGAAAAAAAATTGTCAAAACACAAACCCAACATTACCCCCATGCCTAAGGATTTGAAGGTCCCTCTGCAACCAAAAATGAATCACCCGACATAACTAGACTCATGAAGGAGGGGGTGGAGTGGCTTTAGAAGCTTCTCCCTCTTGCCCTGGGGATTTTGTCTTGGGACTTTTACAATGTTTCAATTACAACTGGAGGCTATGATTGGTAGTGGTCATTTGATCAACCAATCACTGAAGAGAATTCGATTTTTCTTGCAATATAGCATTGTCATGATGTATATGTCTATCCATAGTTTTTCACTCTTCCAATTGTTGAGGCAACTGAGCATTTTCTTGTTGCAATTTCTCAATAACTAGGGTATGATCAGATCGTTCAAAAGAAGAGGGCTTGGATCCCTTGATGGATGTAGAAGGTATATCAGCTTTGGAATATGATGTAGGCATCTGGGAAGAAGGAATAATAGTGTATATGTGAGAGAGACTAGGTGTAATAGATTCAAATTTAACTTCATTATCAGGATCAAACTCTTCTGCAGAAACTTCTATGAGTCTTTTATGGGGGATTTCATGATCATAATATAATTGGATAGGATCTGAAGTTCTTGGAGGTTTTACATTGGGTTTTACACTCGTACTTCAGGTGCTTCATTGAAAATATTCCCCACCGAATCGATCTGATCCTCTTCTATCTATGGGGACTGAAGGAAAGGATTGCTAAAATGCATCTTGTAACTTCTTAGGTTGAGGATCAACATGTGTTGAAGGCAATGGGGAATTATCAGCGAGATTTTTAATTTTCTTACTAGATGAGGTTGTAGGGGAATCAATGATTTTCTTGGCCTTTTCATCAGACAAAGAGATAGTTTGAGTTGGAGGGCTTGGATTTTTTGGAGACTGAGGCTTAGGTGGGGTGGTAGCCTATAAATCAACTCATCTCATGTTGGTCTTGACTGTGATATGGGGGTTTGAGAATTGGTAGAGGAATTCATCCCATGTCTTGCTCTATTTTTTCAATTCAACTATGACAAACAATTTGATAAGGCCATGTTGTAATAGACTATTGTGAGGGTTGGCCAAGTTTTTAGGAACTTGGGAAGACATTTTCTCAATACTTTTCAAGAAGTAGAAATGAAAATTCAAGGGTTTATTAAATTGGAAATGGGATAAGAGACGAAAATGACAAGCTTTTAAAACATAGTACCTACCTTCACAAGTGATAAGCCTGGTAATTACAATCAGGGGGTTAATCAATTCATACTTGATCCATTCTTTTGAGTACCCCTTGGATCCATAAACATTTTGAAATTCAGGATTAAATACTCTGTTATATCTTGGACGTGGCAATTGATGGTGTTTGAACCATCGATCCCAAACCCATGGCAATTTAGTGGCTGAGGAAATTGATTATTAAGAGACCAATAAGGATAGATACCCTATGTTATCCATCCTCCCATCGAACCCAAGAGTGAATTCTAGTGAGACACCATTGTTGTGGCCCTGCAGATTGGCCAAGAATGGTCCCCACCCTGTGCGAAGGAATATCTCTCTACACTCTGCGAATTTTGGAATGACTAGAAGATCAACATAGGAGGATGGTTCATAGTGTTTAGGCATGGTTAGAGTGAGAAGGATGAACATAAGAAAGGAATCGAGTAGAGGGTGAGTGTGACACAACAAGCAAGGGATGAATGGAATGGTAATTGGATCATAATGGTAATTGGGGCAATTTTTAATGCAATTGAGGTGGACAACGGTTAAATTCATGGAAAATTCATCACACACGATCACCATGTGTGACTATGATTACGCAGCATTTGAATTTCGAATGGTGGTGTACTTTGGAGGAAAATACAATTATGTGAGAATTAGATCAATGTCCAATTCTTCGACTTGGAAATTTGATCATAAAAATACATTAAACATTTTAATTCAATTATTAGCTTACCAATCCATATTAACTTACCAATGCAATCCATATTAACTTACCAATGCAACAAGTGTATCAATTCGAATGATGATTTCTGCATGCAGTCATGGTCATTTACAGTATATACATACCTCACTCGATCCTCCATATGGAAATTCATCCGATTGTCCAGATGGCACTCCATCCAGTCTTCCAGATGACACTCCATATGGCACTTCATATGTTCCTCCTTTGAAAGTGGAATTTATCCCCATCATAATGGACATTCACCCATAGCACTCAAATTGATAGTCACGGTGAACACGAGCATGGACATGATAAGTGTGAATAGGATGATCCAATGTTAATTTCCTTGTCATCAATCTGCAATATAAAACAACTTGTTCCTCTGTTCATAGGTGTGTAACAAAAATCTGTAGTGAGCATTTAATAGTTTTTCATTGATCTGTAATTGACACAAAGAACCAGTTAAGAAGTCTTCCATTAAAAAAAATGTACAACATGCTTATAACACACAGTGATGTCAACAGTATAGAATTTATCATTTTAATAAAAACAATTGTTGATATAATAGCCTAGAATATCATAAAAAAAATATGATGGCATTTTTAACAGAGATTCTACTTCCTCTTCTCATGGATTATAATATAGATGGGTAGTGTTTATAATTTTTCATCTTAGGAAATCCCTCCCCCACTCCTAAGTATTGTGACACCTCACAATCAAAGATATAGGGAACTGGTCAGCTCTCCCAATAGCCTAAGATTTACAGTTTTCCAATTGTAGAGATAAATTTCACACATTAGTCTAACGAGATGATTAAAATATGGCCCCACCTGTAGGACAAAACATCCTACGTATAGTTAAGAAGAGGTAGGCAAGAGAGTCTTAGGATGGTCTTAAATTTATTTTCCAATGGAAGATTTATGGAGTTCATTGACCTTTGCTTAACCATGCATACTTCTTTTCAGATTTGTCTACAAGTAATGCCATACATCAGGACAAGTTTTAAAATTTAGGAAATTTATTTATTGTTTGTCAGATCATCACCCTCACTAAGTAGAATGCCCCATTGCCAGTAAGCTTGTTCGATACTCCGACGGGTTTACCTAGTCATACCATAGGCTGGTACCCACTGCCAACAGACCTATTCAATATCCTGATGAGTTAGCCTCTTACACCCTTTTACAACAGAGACTGGTCCACCATCTTTTAATATTTTTTTATAGAGATTGTTTTTTGCAAGAAGATGGGGAGGCAACTCTGAAATGTTTTTTTTAAGACTAGGATGGTATTTATGTTAGAGGATGACTCTTCTTTACGTATTCCTTATATATTGTCCTGATGTAAGGGGTACTTAAGTGGACGTATCCTATCTAAAGATATGGTATAATCAATAATTTTTAGTGTGTATTGGATGGTACTATTGGAAAAGAATAGAAAGGTATCTTCACACCCTAACTCACGTTTTTTTTAAAAGTTATAGTGATGTTTCCATGGCTAACTACTAATTAGACCTTCTTTCCACTATTTCATAAAGATGCTTTACTCACCCACTCAGGGTTCTTGGGAAATTGTACGAGTAACCTCTAGGTTTGATAAGACAAGGTGTCACTTCCTTATATCCTCTAGTGGTGGAGGTTAAGAGAAACTACCATTAAATATGCCTTGAGAGAAAGGAAGATAAAAATCTTGTAAAAAATATGGCTAATTCACTGCAAGAAATTTCTAAGCATAATAAAATGTCATTATTCAATTGATGCTTAAGAAGAAAACAAATTTCAAATATAGCAATATCATTTTTTTTGAAGGAAAATACTTCCCTTTTTGTCTCCTTGAAATTGTCCACTTGTGGTGAAATAAATGCATGTAGAAATCTCTAAAATTGTTTATCAACAAAAACACACGTTAAATTATTTACATATGTAGAATCAAAATTCAGAAAAAGTTCCAAGAATATGGGGAGGGAGAAGAGACTTCCCCATCCACTAAAGAGAATGGCTTGTCGGTTGACATGACCTATATAAAATCCTCTTTGGAAATGGGTCTGTGGTAAAGTTTAAGTCGGTGACCATTCACTACGAAAGAGACTTGTCCATCATCAATTGTTTTAATCTTAATAGCCCCATTATCATACACAATAAATACCTCATAAGGACCTAACCACCGAGTGGTAAGTTTGCCTTTAAAAGTTTTGAATCAAGAATCAAACAACAAATCCCAATCACCAAGTTCAAATTGTTTCTTCTTAATAAATTTTTCATGCCACTTGCTCCTTTGGTTTTGAACTAACAATGTTCATTGGATAACATCTTGTCTAATATCATCCAATTAGTTCTATTGTAGGGCTCATTGCTTTTGTGACATGTCTAGGTCTAATCCCAATTGTGAAGCAATACGAAAAGTCCTTACTTAGAATTCAATTGGTAGAAGTACTTGTTTTCCATACACTAGTTCATACGGGGTATGCCCAACGGTGTTTCTCCAAGTGGTACAATATGCCCACAAATTCTCTGGAAGTCTATCAACCCAGTCCCTATGGTGTAATTGAACATTTTTGGTTAAGATAGTTTCCAAAACTTTGTTTGTGGACTCTACTTGACCATTATCTTGCGGGTGGTATGGAGAATACTTACAATGCTTGATACCATATTTCTCCGTTAATTCCATCATCAACTTAGAAGTGAATTGTGTGCCTTGGTCTATAACAATTTCATGAGGAACACCAAAGAGGGTGAACATGTATTCATAAATAAATTCAACAACATATTTTTCGGTAGCCCTAAATAAGGCTTTTGCCTCTACCCACTTGGTGACATAATCTGTACAAACCAAAATATAATTCTTCTTATGAGACATGGGTGAAATTGATCCTACAAAATCAGGGGCCCATTTATCTAAATGTTCTATCATAACTTGGGAACATAAGGGTATTTCAACGACTGATGTGGGTCTTCCTATCCTTTGATAGCTATCACAACTCCTCACATATTTGTAAACATCCTCAAAAATGCTAGGCCAATAGTAACTTGAATGTAACACCTTATATGTTGTACATTTGTTGGAAAAATGGCCACCACATGGTCCATCATGACAACCTCGTAGGATTTCTGGTATCTCATCTTCTCAGAAACATCTACGAATAATCAATTCTAGTCCAGTACAAAAAAGGTGATGGCCAACCCAAGAGTATTTATCACTTTGCATGATATTTCGATGCTTTTCATGAGGTGACAAATGAGTTGGAAACTTCCTAGTAGCCAAATAATTTGCCATGTCTACAAAACATGGGGTATTTACAAAGAGGGGAAAATGATGCTCATCTAGAAAAATATCATAAATAGGAATATCATCACCCTCATGATTAATGTGTGAAATAAAATAAACAACTAAGTTCTCTTTTTCAGGTCAGTCATGGACATCGATATTGAACTCTTGTAATAACAGGATCCACCTAGTCACTCGGCCATTGGTAATGGGTTTGTTCATGAGAAATCTAATGGAAAAGTGATCTGTATGTATAAATACCTCATATCCTATGATATAATGGAGAAATTGATTGATGGAATGGACAACTGCTAAGAATTCCTTTTCAGTAACTATATAGTTTAACTCGGTAGGGGACAAGTTCTTACTCACAAAATAAATGGCATAGGAATGTTGGTATTATTTATTCCCTAATACTCCTCCTATTGAAATATCATAGGAATTAGTGGATATGTGAAATGGAAGGGCCCAATTGGGTCCCCTAAGAACTTGTGCCACAAATAATTTAGATTTTATAGTTTCAAAGGTGGTTTGACACTGGTCAGTCCAAAGAAAATCAACATATTTTGTAAGCAGTCCAAACATGGGTGCAACAATCTTTGTAAAATTCTCAATGAATCATCGGTAGTATCCGGCATGTACAAGAAAGATTCTTACCTCTTTTTGAGTGTTTGGGGGTGGAAGTTTGATGATTACCTCAATCTTAGTAGGATCCACTTTAATCCCTTCAGATGAAACATGATATCCTAAGACTACTCCTTCAATCAACAACATTTTACATTTTTCATGACTTAAGGATAGATTCATTTCTTGACATATGACAAGGACTTTCTTTATATTATCTAGGGATTCCTAGTAGATATTTCCATATAATGTAAATTCATCCATATACACTTCCACACAATCATGAATAAGTTCAATAAATATCCCTAGTACTACTTGTTGAAATCTGGCAAGAGCATTACACAAACCAAATGGTAAGACCCTATAGGCATAGGTTCCCCAAGGACAAGCAAAAGTAATATTGTCCTAATCCTCGGGTGCTATGAGAATTTGGTTGTATCCACTATATCTATCTAGGAAGGAAAATTATTTCTTCCCTGACAAGGTATCCAAGACTTGGTCAATGAAGGGAAGGGGAAAATAATCATTGATAGTGGCCTTATTAAGTTCCTGGAAGTTGACACAAATTCTCCAATATCTAGTTATTTTCTTTGGAACAACTACAAGCAGGGATACCCATTTACTTTTATAGATTGGATAGATAAATCCAACATTAAATAGCTTATGTATTTCTTCTTTTACTATATCGTTGAGTTCCAGATTCATCCTCCTATGGGGTTTCTTAACAGGTGCTACTTATGCCTTTCTATATATGTGATGAATGCATGTATCAGTGTGTATACCCTTCATATAAGTCTATTCCCATGCAAATTCCCCTGATTGTTCTTTAAGAACATTTAGTATTTGTTTTTGTTGGTTTGCATCTAGTTCGTAATTTATATGTAGGAATTTCTCAGGACTAATTTCATAGGGCATGGTATAAGATGTGGCAGATTCATCTATCTCAAAAATAAAACATGTCAAAGACAAAATTGATAGGTCCAACTGTTCCTAAAATTCTTCACCAAACATGTAATCAAATTGGAGAAAAGATTGTGGAAAATCAACACATGTGATAGCATAAATAAATTGATTTAGGACATTTTCTTTTGTTTTCTCTTGAAGTGCCTAGGAATGATCACTCGGAAACACGGGTTCTTCCTAGTTCTCATTCTCATATGGAAATTCAAGCCACCATATATGTTCCATAATAGGTTGAGTTTGTTAAGAACCAAACATCAATATAGCATAGAAAAACCTTAGGAAAAGTACTCAACGCCTTGAAAAAGAGATAATTTCAGATAATAAGCCTCTTCGAGGGGGAAACCTCCTTTTACCCCACTTAAATGTTCAAGTACAAGATGATTCAAAAT
>JASDQU010242522.1:158114-169900 GCA_032191745.1 Picea mariana | reverse complement strand
TTATCCTAGATAACTTATTTCTAAGGCTCAACATGCAAGGGTCACAATAATGGTATAAGGATCGGAGGTGAAATCAAACAAAAAGTTTCAAAAAATATAAGTCTATCAATGGATATAAGTGGTTATCCTTGAGGCCTAGGCTAAATGCCAAGCTAAACAAAGTATAGAGAATTAATTCGAAAGAAAAAAACATAGTTTAGTATTGATTGAATTTATATGGAATATGCATATAGAACCAAAGAAGGTATGGTGTTTTTCCTAGTCCTTAATCCATGACAGTTTGCTAGTGTGTTAACACCTAGAATACTTAGGGATCCCCCATCCCAAATGTCTTTTGTGTGGAAAAAGTGAAACTATAAAACACTTTTTCTGGTCTTATAAATTCGCCTAGTTTTCTCGTTAATCGCTCGTGAGAAGATCGGAAGAGCGATTANCCTTAATCCATGACAGTTTGCTAGTGTGTTAACACCTAGAATACTTAGGGATCCCCCATCCCAAATGTCTTTTGTGTGGAAAAAGTGAAACTATAAAACACTTTTTCTGGTCTTATAAATTCGCCTAGTTTTCTCGTGAGTGTTCTTCTAAGCTCTTCCAACATATTTTCCCACCAAATATAACTTGCCAAATCTCTTAGGGGTTTCCTACCATGGGTAATCAAATTTCACATAGCATGGCTTTAGATTATAATTGATATATTATATCATATTTATAAAACAAAATTTAATTATGGTTTCTCATGTATAACACATCATAATGTTTACTTGGAAAAAAGGATACCTAATATGTACCCATATGTACTAAAATATCTAGATCCAGGCGTAAAAAGCACTAAATATGGAAGAGGTGGATTTGTGTGAGATTTTGAACTACGGGACCAATTCACTATGCACCACAAGTAGAGTGCCTCCTAAAAGGAACTCTACTATTCAATGTACATACTCAAAATATTTGGTGATCATTGGTATCAACACATGGTATATTGACAAATAAGAGAGCATTGAGAAAGGTAGAGGTGTTGATCCCCTACTAGGACTTATAAATTCCCCTAGTTTGAAAAAATTTCAACCATTCCACTGGCCATATCCAAACCAAAGTGTTTTAAAGAATCCAAGTAGGGAAATAATGTATGGGAGCCTATTGTGGTTGATCTTTTATAGTTTATGGTTGGGGGGATAATCAATAACGACACCCCTCTTAGAGTGTATTTAGTTACAACAAATTCATGACCTAACTATTTTGCTCTATCCAATCGACCAATTTTATTGATGTTTATTTCTATCTACCTCAAGCACTATGATTATTTATGATTTTTTTTTACTTAACTATGTAGCATGTTTTGATAGGGGTTTTTTTTCCAATCGACCTAGCTCATGGTGGTACTTTTCATGACCAATATTTCTTTGTAAAATGTATGTATTGTCACTTTTTGTATTAATAGAATTTTGAAGCGTTTTTAAAAATAAAAAGAGAGATGGCTATTGATTCTTCCTTAGTAATATAATGACTAAAGGCTACCTCAAAACAATACATTAATTTACTAATCTATTTGTCATATCTCACACTTGTAATTCCAAGTAATAATATATCATCCACAAACTGTAAGTGAGTAGAAAGGCTTGATTACAAGGAGATATGAATACTTAGGATGGAKTTTCTACCTCTTGSAACTTTATTAAGTCTTCCTACAATATCTTCCAAAACAATGAAAATAAATGGGAATAGAGGGCACCGTTGTCATACTTCTCTTGATTTTTTGAAAAAAATGGATGGTTACACATTCACTAGAGTTACAAAGGAATTTGTCAATATATGTTTAAGAATACATTTTGACATCAACTAGTTAAAAGCAAATCCCTAATTTTTTTTATAACAAAGACCTAATTGACCTTATCATATGCTTGTGCTAAGATATAGCATGCACATCATTCCTTTGATTTCCATTTTGTTAATTGAGTAAATGGCTTCTTGAGCAATA
This sequence comes from Picea mariana, assembly GCA_032191745.1. Lineage (NCBI taxonomy): Eukaryota > Viridiplantae > Streptophyta > Pinopsida > Pinales > Pinaceae > Picea > Picea mariana. The sequence goes on along the minus strand of JASDQU010242522.1, from coordinate 167,925 downwards.
ATCAAATTGTCTAAAAATTTTCCTTTGGCCAAAAATCCACTATGTTCTTATAAAATAAGTTGTGGAAGGAAGGGTTTGATCTTTGCTACAATTATTTTAGAAAATTTTATATACTGTTGGGGAATAAGGTGGAACATTGTATGAAATAGAGAACACAATACTGTAAATAATCAAAGAGGAACACAAATGTTCGAAGAAAAAGGGTGGTTTCTAAAGACATCATTACAACATATAAGCAGAGCACACTATGATCAGAATATCACAATGCATATTGGATCTCAATTTCCTAATCGCCTTGATGGAAATGACCCAAGGGGTATTCTATTTATAGTCTCAATATCTAACCAACTTCCATAGAATCTGGAAGATATTTTCCACATATAACTGTTGGCTATTAGAGTTGACTCTGCCAAATACGCTCTCTTGAGTCTACTTGACAGGAATGTCGGACCTGACCACCTACACGTCCAAGTCATAGTCGATTGTTGGGTTGATCGATCCAACACCCGACTATATTTGATTGTTGGTCGACTATCCGACCGACAGGCATGTCAACTACTTGATCAACTAGTGTAGTGCATTGGTCAATCACTCGACCAAATATATCCATATGTAGGTTGACCTCTCGACTGACTGGACCTAGGAGATGTGTGATGAACCATCAATGATTGATATTCCAACACCCCCCCATCAACACACAACTCTGTAAATTCAGGAGGTGAAATTATGTCAGTATGATACCCCCCCATAATTGCAGCTTATTGAAGCCCAAGATCATGTGGAGCTTGATAATTATGGCTTCGGCTAAAAGGTTTGGTGAATATACCAGCAACCTAATCATTTGTTCTACAATATTCAAGAGAGACAATGTTCTCATGAACCAACCGTCCCAAATAATGAGCATGGAGCTCAACATGCTTCATCTTACTATGGGAAACATGATTGTTAGCAACCTGTATGATCCAAGAAGATCTCGGTGTCCACCCACCTTGTCCAACTGGCTCAAAACAATTTTTTTGGAAACTTACTATTTTTAGCAATCTTAACTTTCGGGGCCATTTTGAGGGCCTAAACGATATTTTTTCACGATAGGTTACCTCAATGAAAGCCAATGGATTTGATTGAGCCCCATATATGAATCTCCTCATCAATACCTTTCCACTGGGCTATTGTGTGCCCTAAACAGAGATCGTATGAAAAAGTTACGACTCCAGGAAGTTGATGTACTAACTTACCCAAACGGGGCCCACATGACTTTTGGCACTTCAACTCCTAGGGTTAGGTTTTTGGATGTCTAAGTTTTTGGCATTCATATTTATTGTAACAAGGCCTTCAAAGCCTCATTGTAATCATCTTCTAGCGAATGAGCATAGCCATCACATCTCTTCTGAGGGATAAGTTGCCACCATTCTAACAATCTTGTTTTGAGTCTACATTTCATAGTTTTCAGCGTATTTCTTATTTAATAGAAGTCAAGTTTATTGTATCTTTGTTATTGTTCATTGTGTCTCTGTGTTAACATTATAAATCTGTGGTTTCATTTTGTTCCACTCATAAATCTAGATCAGTGGTATCAGAGCAATCTTCTCCTTCTCATTTTTTTTAATGCATGTCCTCAACATGGTCAAGGTATAGAGATTTGGGTTTCGAGCTTGTTTCTCTTGAGGAAAAATTCTCTCGCACACCCAAGAAAACGTCCATGGCAGGTGAAAATAAAGATGACGGGATAGGAGATCCTTTCAAAATGTTGCTCGAAGAAGCCCTTAAGTGACAGAGGAATGAGATGATGGACAACATTGCACAAATCCTTCAACGAATGTCAACAAGCGAGGCATCCACCTCAAGCGGAGGCACATCCCCCTTCAAGGTAAAAGTCAATTTTGATATTCCTATATTTGAAGGTCAAATAGATGTGGATGCCATAGATAAATGGTTAAACCTTCTAGAAGGGTATTTTTCTTTCCACAAACTTTCCAATAGAGAAAATATTACATTTGTACTTCTCAAGGCTATCCCCCATATCAAAGGTTGGTGGGAGAATTTCTGTGAGAAAAATGAATAGAGGGTTCAACATTATTTGCAGTTGCACCCACTTGGGGTTCCTTCAGGGATGTTATTAAGGAACAATACTACCCTATTGGAAGTTATGACGACTTGTATATAAGATGGACCACATTGCGGCAGGAAAGAGACCAAACAGTGTTAGAGTTCACCAATGTCTTCCATACCTTGCGCACCAAGATGGGTATCAAATATTCTGAGTGACATATGGTGCTCAAGTACTGTAGTGGTTTTCATAGATACATCTAGACAGAAATGGGATTTTTGGACATCTCATCCTTGGGTGTGGCCTATCATTATGTCATCAAAATCGAGCAGAATCTTAAACAAAATACACGACAGTTTGGGTCTGGGAACCCCTCACAGTAGGAGCAGGGAAAGGAAATCCCCAACCCACAGTAAAAAGGACAGAGAAAAGATGGGAAACCTCAGTATAACCAGTCCAAGCCGCAATAAAATAAGCACAATGGGAAGACAAAGAAATATACCGGGAAGTGGTGCGACTTCCATAAGATCCCTTGGCATAACACTTTTGATTGTCGCTCAAAGAAGTCATTGGTGGCTGAGGTAAAATCCTCTAAATTAGATGAGGGTTTTGACTCTGAGTCAGAACCAGAAAATGGGAGATGGATGATTGATGCGGAACCCAGTGCCACCATTGCTACCACCAAGATTGATCCCAGTGAACCCGATGAGCCAGAGGAAGGTGATCACCTCTTTCATTCATAGATGTGGGTGAAAGGCACTCTGTTGCACTTCATCGTTGATAGTGGTAGCCAGAATAACCCCATATAAGAAGAGGTCATCAAGAAGCTAGCTCTGCCGACAAAACTCTACCCAAAAACCCACACCATCAGATGGCTCCGTCAAGGAAGTGATCTTCGTGTAAGCCAATAGTGTCGCTTTTCAAATGACATCAAGAAATTCAAAGATGAGGTATTGTGTGATGTTGATGTCCATGGAATGTCCATCCCAAAGGAAATCATTGGACTAAGGTAAAAAGGGATTAGCAATGCTTAGCTATTAATAAGAGTTAATATCATGCATTCTCTTAGTGGTCGCTGAAATTTATTTAAATGTTTGCATAGCCAACTTTCCCTAAAGTTGGGATGTGGCATGAGAAAACCTTTAAATATTTGCATAACTAACTTTATGACAAATTTTTATTTGATCATCCAAATGGTACCATAAATCAAGTTGTTGATCAACCTCATTATTCTAACAATAAATTGCATTACTTAAGAAAAAAATTGAAGTTACTTGAATGCCATGGCCAGCGACTTTATGGAGCAAGAAATGTAAAGAGACTAATGTCGATCAGAATCTCCCCACATCCACCAAGAACATGAAAATGACAACTCTATGGAGCAAGAAAGGTAAACGAACTAATCTGGATCAAAAACTCCCCACATCTGCCAAGAACATGGAAAACACTTTACTTCACTTTATCTGATGTATCAAGCCAAATGGATTGCAACTTCTACGTGTCCTTGAGCAAGGACTTGTCTTGCATCAGTTGCGTTGTTGAGGAATGATCGAAGTTGGATATCTCGATCGGGCTATCCCACTCAGATAACTCCCCAGCAGTTTGAAAAATGGTATGGGTTCCTCTTGCTAGCGAAAAATGTTGGTCAAGATGCACTTAGTGTCTCTGTGGCAATCCTTCACTAATTCAATATCATGCCTGAGATATACCAAGTTGGTTTCAAAATGTTTGTTTTTTTTCTGAACAAGATAGATTGTAAAACTGGAAAATACTTGTATTCAAACTCTTCGTGGAATTCTTGGAGTGCAAAAAGCTTTCAGAGACTACAAATCTTGTTGCCAGTTTAAGGAGCTCAAAAGAACAATCATAGTCTTACAATCTTTTATAAAAGGTGCAAAAACAAGGAGAAAGTATCAAGTCTTGATAAATAATATATGCTCAAATTACTTTTGTTGAAGGTGTTCATCCAGTGGAGGTGGAAATATGATGCTTTGAGTAATTAAATGCAGATAACAAATCCCTGTCTTTCAGGAGAATTGGAACAACACGTAGACTTGAGATTTTGAGGCATCAGTTGAGTAGATATTTTCAGATTTCAAGGCAGATTTGTAGGCAGCAGTTCCAACATTTGGCAAGCCAATTCCAGATTTCAAGAGAAAAATCAGCAAGTAAAATATCATGTCCAGAATATGTGGCAGAAGATCAAAATCAAAACCAATTTCCAGATTTTCAAATAGCAATGGAACGCATGTGGCAGTTAAAGATTGAAGATGGCAAAGTAATTATCAAGATATCTCCAAAGCACACAATTTGAAAGCATTTAGCTTCATTTGTCTGGGATTTTGTGCAATGAAATCTTAAATTGTTCTTATTCTTGGGATATGGGGATGATTCTTTCAATAATTGTTTCCAGGAAGATAGAGAGTAGTTTGTTTTTGTTCCCGAGAGCCTTTTGGGCTAAGAATGTAATTAGATCCTTTTGAATAAAAATATTCTTGCAGAAGTATTGAGATTCTCATATCTCGTTTTAGCTAGGTTATGTGTTTCCTGTGATTTGTTTACATGTTCTCATTAATCCATTTTTCTTTTTGTCAATTAATTCATTTAGGTTGTAGCAGTCACAATTCAGTACAACCTCTTCAGTGACTGAATTTAAAAAGCATTTATTTGATAGTGGCTTTTCCTCTGTTTTGTTGTGAGCAAAACAAGAGCTATGCTCAGATATGTTTGCTTAATTTCTGAAGGTTAAACACAACCTGAGTGAGTTTAATGTTTTTCTTCAATTGAGTAGGAAGTCAGATTTGTTATGCCTGGACACCTGACTCCCTAGTCAGTTTTCCCTCGGGTCTTCTACCCATGCTTTTGATTTTGAAGGATTTAGAAGATGAGGTCATGCCTCTTTGGTTCTGATGTTGATGTTGATTTATTGAAAGGGCTTGTTCTTGAAAATGTGTTATGCTTGGCTCTATTGCAGCCTAAATTCAACTCTAGCGACAACACAATGGTTGTTCTTCTCCTTCATATCCTTGATGTTCAATAGGATCGATGTCTCTTTCATATTGTTGATCTTCAATTAAAGTGGAAACTCTTTCATTATAAGTTGTATGCATAGATTATGTCTCAATTAGGCTCAAAAGGGAATTGTTCTCTATCCTCCTACTTATTTCAATCCCCAACTCATAGGAAGGATTCCTTTGAAAATCAAGGAATAAATCATCAATCTCCCTTTTCCTTTCATGGAAAACCTCAATCAAATCATCCAAACGTTCTTATTCAATGTTTTCTTCATGACTTTGATCTTCAATATGTTCATGAGGTGATGCTTGTTCTTCAATGGGATAACAAGAAGACTTTTCATTTATTTCCATAAGAGGTGGCTCTTCAACATGATCTTGAATGTTATGTGCCATGGGTGCCTCTTTCTTTTTTCTAATTTCATCCATCCGTAAAGCCTCCAAGTATGACACTCCACCTCTATATGGTATAGGGGAATCATATTTACCATGAGGAGAGACTTCATCACACCCACTTTCCAAGTTTCTTGATTCACGGTGATGGCAGAAGGTAGAATAGGAGCCTGTGACAAGAAGAAGTTGATTGGAAGGAAGTTCTATGATTCTTCCAATTCATAGCAATATGAAGCTATGTCGATTCTTCGTTGGCATGGAGGAACTGCGAACCCTGATGGTGTATGCTCCGAAGATTCTGCAAGGTCGAGATTTTCAACGTCAAGAGACTGAAGGCCTTGCAACATCTCAGAATAGATCAAGTCTTTTCCACCATTGAATCCATTTTTGAGGACTATACAAAGGTCAAGGGTGTGAATATCGGGCACATTCTGTTTCTTACAAGTTTGAATCTGTTGGGCAACTTGATTTTTTCTCAAAATATGTTCGGACAGACTCTCAGGACGCAGAAGAATTCAAGGAAATTGTCACCAAATAGATGGTAACAGCAGGAAAGCCTAACCTGGTTGATTACTTTCCTTTTTTATGAATTTTGGACCCTCATGGGGTAAGCCGCGAGTAATCACAAATATCAACATTGTATTTGGGCTGCTGGATCGATCTGTAGAGGCTTGCCTCTAGAGTAGAAGAGAGTTCAGAACTGAAGACAACGGTGGCAAGATGAAAGAATTTCTGGACATTTTGCTCGAATACAGAAGCGAGAGCGGAGAAGGACAAACATTCACCAAGAAATACATTATCCCCTTTCTATATGTAACTCTACTTTTTCCACTATCGAAAGCCACTTTAGTTTAGTTTAGTAACTAGTTTAGTTTAAGAAGGGTTTTAAAATTTTATCAGGTTTCAATTTGTTGAGATTGATGATGTGTAGGACATGTTCGTAGAGGGTAGCAAAACACACAGTTAAACAATTGAATGGGAAATGGTGGAGGCCATTTGAAATCTTCGAATAATGAAGAAATCTCAAGCAGAATTGGAGGAAGTAATCGGGAAAGATAGAAGAGTTGAAGAAAGTGACATCAATCGCCTGCCTCATCTTCACGCAGTGGTGATAGAAGTGTTTTGTTTGCACCCACCAATGCCTCTGTTAATCCCTCACAGATCAGAGAGAAGGTGTGCAGTAGCAAGACACATGATACCCAAGGACACTCAGGTGTTGGTAAATTCATGGGCAATAGGAAGAGACCCAACCATCTAGGATGAACCCTCCGAGTTTAAGCCAGAAAGATTTGTGGAATCTGAGTTCGAATACAGGGGGAAAAACTTCGAACTGATGTTGTTTGGAGCAAGAAGGAGAATTTTCCTTAGGCTTCCTTTGGCTCATCGGATGGTTCACGTGGTCATAGCCTCTTTCCTCCACTCCTTCAACTGGTATGTCCTAGATGGCATCACACCAGACAACATGAGGCTCTTGTTCTACCTTCTACCTCATGTTTCTTGGTTTGGGACCAAGTAGTTAGAGCCATGGCAAAAGACCCTAGTGAGGGCCCCCAGTACATGACTATTGTTCTTGGTCAAGGACCAAGCAGTAAGTCCCTAGATGTGTTATAGGGCCCTTGGATGTGTTATAGAGAATCCTTGTTCGGTGCTTGGATTGATCCTTGGATGTGTTCCTTGGTGGTTGATGATATAAGTCCTTAGATATGTTCTAGGGCCCCTGGATGTGTTCCAGGGAACCCTTGCTTAATGCATGGGTTGATCCTTGGTCTTGCACCTTGGTGGATAAGACCCTAGATGTGTTCTAGGGCCCCATATGTGTTCTGGGGCAACCTAGTCTTGGACCAGATAGATCTTGGTGAAATACCAAGATGTGATGATGTGTGATCCTCTTCCTCTCTCCCGGTGTTGCCGTCCTTATACACACTTGCAAACGTGAGCTAAGTCCTTCTCACTTAGTGTGTCCTCGAAGGCAAAATGCCTAGGTTCAAAGCCCACGTTGTCACTTTGACTTGAACCTCTTCCGTCTAGGCTCACTCCTAGGGAAGCCAAGGGGGGTAGACCCTAGTTTCTAGATGAGATTTAGAAGTTAAGTTCTAGGAGTTGGTTTCAATTAGTTAATTGGTTGGGGGAAAATCTAGCCTATGATGTGAAGCAGCAATGCAATATGTAAAAATTATAATGAACAGTCAAACCTCTTCCTAGGACAGCTAAGATTAGTGCCTAAGATTGGGCAAGGGGTCAACTAAATTAAAGGGAGGTTGATTACACAATAGTTACAAGATTACAAAGATTACAACAAGGTAGATACGACTAAATACAAGATTACAATAAAGAATATCTGAAGAGTTACACTAAAGTTACACTAAACAAGATATACAATAGATACAAAGATACGATGCTAACTCAACTACTTGATTGTGCAGGAAATGGAGATATTCAAAGGAAAGCATTCATCAACACATCAAGCCAAGCATGCTCATAATAGAGTGTCTCCTCAACACGAATGCACTACTCTATTGGACTGCTTACTAATGGAAATACAAATCACTCAAGACCCAACAAGACAGTGCCTCCAATAGGATGCGCAACTTCTTGAGGGATCACACCACAAAGATAGGAATAACAATGTAAATGAGAGGTGCTTGAAAAGAGAAAGTGTTCCGAAATAAAGATATAACCACTTAGACAATTAATCCACAACTCATAAAAATAACTTGCATGCGAATGTAAACGTGAACTGAACGTGCTTGCAAGTGTAAATGTGGATTGCCCAAAAGTTGTAGATCAAAGATTGATTAGAAGTTTTATTTAATGAGACTTCAATCCTAACTAAGTGTCAACCCAATACTTTGCTCCCCCTGTTACCAAGTAATTGTTGGGTGTTCAAGAAGTATGGCAACGAGGCCTACACTAGCTCCACAGGTCAACCCAAAAGAAAAAAATACTCCCGGAAAGGACGTTGAGTGCCACGAGACCGTCCTCGGACTATCACCTTACGTTGCTTCTTCTAATCCCCGTTTTAAATGGCGAAGATGGTCGGTAAAGGTGTCCTATTAAGTCTAATGAGTTATTAAGTTTATGGACTAAGTATTTTAAGGTGTTTGAGTGCATTATTATGAATTTTACTTGCCCAAAAAGTGCCAAATGGGCCCAAGACCGAATTGTTTGAGCAATTGAAACTTCTTAGATTGTAAGATTATTGCATGTAAGGAGTAAAGAGCTTGAAACAACTTGTAGAAAAGAAAGGATTATTTTAGGCCATTAAGATGCCCATGTTTGCAAACCGAAAAGTAAATGCTTGAGGAACGATAGCTTGCATGCAAAGAAATAACGAAAAACAAAAGATTTTATTTTATGCCTCCACGGGCCTAAATAGCATTTAGTTATGTGTGAGATCTAATCTAGATAATTTTAACCATTAGCATGCATGTTAAATATCCAAAACTAAGCTAGCTAGTTAGAAAACTAAAAATAAAACTGGAAAAGAAAACGAAAGCAAAAACTGGAAATGATAAGGCAAACCACTTGGGGACCCTCCTTTGGGCTTGCTTACAATGCTCAGAGAGATAGGAAAAGAAAGATTTAGTTACTACCTTGAAAGGAGAGCCTTTTGGAAGTGTGTTGTGACTGAAAAACGGGCAGCATGCACCCTTAACCTAGCGAGAACCTACAAAAATCAGTGAGCTATTGCTCGCTGAAAATGCTGCAGTACACTCACAAAATGCTAAGAAAATCTTTGTTTTGAAACATAAATTTTCCACATGTAAAAACCAGAAAATTATATGAATGTATTGACCTATCTAGGAGTGTTAGCAACCAAAATCTGAATGAAGAGATGACAGAAAATGAAATGGAAATAGAAAATTTTATGTAGTTTTTATGAGCAGTGAAGGTAGATTCTTGCTCGAATCTATCCCAACAACGCTCTTGAGGCAACCTGCAAACCTTGAACCAAACGTGAGATAAAGAATAGATGATATATTGCATGCACTAATAACAAAACACAATTTATATTATTAGCATATACAAAATATATAGATAAGCAACTACACTATTGCTACACCTAGCCAAGTAAACTAGTTTACCCACGCAAATATTCATTATTCCATAGAAAAATTCAAAGAACAATATCACCTCACAATAGATTGGAACACCAAGACCAAGTCCTGTACTCCACGATTCCTCCAAAGCTCTTCTTTATTACCAAAGGGAAGAGGTTGTGGCAACAAATTTGCTCCAAGCTCTTCAAGAACAAGTGAAATGGAAGCAAGATGAACAATAATGAGAGAGAGAGAGAGAGAGTAAGAAAATGGTAGCATAACAATACTCAGAAGAATGGTGAAGAATGAGTGAGGGA
>JASDQU010242522.1:141383-155334 GCA_032191745.1 Picea mariana | reverse complement strand
GATTTTTGATTGCTGACTCCTTATTGGAAAAACAATTACAAATGAAAAAGTGGATTGGATCTGGGGGAATTTCTGATCATTACCCGATTTTCTTTGAATTAAGACTGGGTCCAAAAAAGCCAACAAGCCCCTTCAAATTCAACATTACTTGGCTAGCAGATGATTCTTTCATTAACCTTGTTAAAGAAGGTTGGATTTCCTATCTTCAGGAAATCCATCAGACGACAGCCTTTCATTTTTTCGATAATTTAGAAAGATTGAAAGAAAAAGTAAAGATTTGGGCTTTTTAGAAAAGACAAAATGAAGGCCTGGAGCTAAAAGAAATTGAGTCCCAACTACAAAGGATTTTTGAGGAAGAAGGGGGGGCGGGGGGGGTTATGCAACACCAGAAGCCAAGATATCACTAATTTGTTTAGAAGAAAGGAGAAATAATCTACTCTAGGATAAGGAAGAAATGTGGACACTGAAAAGTAGAGCTACTTGGCTAGCAAGTGGAGATGAGAACACAAAGTTCTTCTAAGCATATGTTAAAGGCAGGAGGTGTGAAAATACCATCTTGCACTTGAGGGATCAGGATGGAAATCAGGAGAACACTTTTGAGGGAATGTCAAGATTAGGAAAAAAGCATTTTCAATACCTCTTCAGAGCAGAGAACCAAGCTACAATAGAAGAATTGGTTCGAATGGCTGCACTTGAGGGATCAGGATGGAAATCAGGAGAACACTTTTGAGGGAATGTCAAGATTAGGAAAAAAGCATTTTCAAGACCTCTTCAGAGCAGAGAACCAAGCTACAATAGAAGAATTGGTTCGAATGGCCCAACTCTTCCCTAGATTCTTCGATGAAGAGCACAACAAAATGTTGATGGAAAATGTTGCAGAAGAAGAACTAAACGAAGTTATCCAAAGTTTCCAAAAAGACAAAAGCCCAGGTCTCGACGGTTGGACTATTGAGTTCTTTCTAGGTTTTTATGATCTCTTGGGACAGGATTTGCTAAAGATGGTAGAGGACATCAGAGTCACAAGGCGAATTCCACTAAGCTTAAACTCTACTTTCATAGCTTTAATCCCAAACACTGACAATCCAGTTTCTTTGGATGAATTTCGACCAATTTCCCTATGTAATTGCATCTACAAAATTGTTTCAAAAGTTATAGCAAGAAGGGTGAAAAGAATACTCTCTGATAGAATATTGAGTGAGCAGTTTGGATTCTTGGAAGGTAGACAAATCCATGAAGTTGTAGGGGTAGCACAAGAAGGACTTCACAGCATGAAATCCAAAAAACTAAAGTGTGCAGTACTAAAAATTGATCTCTCCAATTCCTATGACAGAGTAAGTTGGCTCTATATTCGATTATTACTAACTCACTTGGGCTTTGCAGTTCCCTTCATCAAGTGGATCATGAGTTGTCTTACAACAATCTCTTTTGCAGTGCTAATTAATGGCTCTGCCTCTCCTTTTTTCCATTTGTAAAAAGGATTAAGAAATGGTTGTCCTCTTTCTCCTCTTCTTTTTCTCCTTGTCACTGAAGAACTCAGCAGAGCAATTCTAGAAGCAAAAATATTAGGAACTTTATCCGGAATCAAAGTTTCACAAACTCTACAAATTACACATCTGCTTTTTGTGGTTGATGTTCTAATCTTTAGTGTAGACTCTAGACAGGATGCAGAAACCCTTAAGAACACCCTAAGTCTCTTCTCCAAAGCAACATGTATGGAAATTAATGAAGAAAAATCGTCACTCACAACTAATTTGCTGACGAAAGAAGAGCATGATGCATTTAGGCAACACTTTCCTTTTGAGGAAAAGAAACTGGAAGAGGGGTTGAAATACCTGGGTTTTTTCTTAAAACCAAATGACTACAGGAAGGAGGAATGGAAGTGGCTTTTGAAGAAATTGGAAAAAAGAATAAATTCTTATAGTCATAAATGGCTCTCTCGAGTAGGCAGACTGGTGCTAATCAAATCGGTATTGGAAGCCATTCCAGTCTACTGGATGTCACTCTCTTGGATCCCAAAAGGAATCTTGGAAGCAACTAGGAAAATCACCTTCAGATTCCTTTGGAGCGAAAAGAAAGAATCACATGTGACTCCTTGGGTCCGTTGGGAGAGGATTGTTGTTCCTAAGGCTCTTGGAGGATGGGGCTTGAAAAATATATTTCTCTTTTCCAAAGCTCTGGCGGCAAAAGGAGGTTGGCATCTTATAAACTCTTACAGTCTTTGGACCAAGGTAGTGTTTCAAAAATATATTGAACCAATTTCCTTGGAGACATGGATTAGGAATCCTAAAAAATCTCTTAAAGGAGTTTCGGTTACTTGGAAGGCAATTGTTAACTCATTCCCCGTCATCGGGGAAAGCCTTGCTTGGAAGATAGGGAATGGTCAATGAGTTAGATTAGGCGTAAGTCCTTGGTTAGGTTGTGAAGGACAACACATTCTTTCTGAACATCTTATCATCCTCTTGAGAACCCAGGGGATCGATACTTTAAGCAAACTTGCAGAACCGGGCCAAACAACCATTGTTTCCCAAGGATGGAAATTGATAAATGAGATGGATTTAGAAGAGGAGAATGATACAAAGTTGGAAAGGTATATAACAGTTTTAAAAATATCACAAATCATACTTAGGGATCATGAGGACGAACTTATTTGGGATTCGACTACTTCAGGGGTCTACACGCCCAAGGATGGCTATATCAAATTAAACTTAGACATGCTACAAAGAGATCCAATCTGGTGGTGGAAAAAACTTTGGAAGCTGGCTTGCCCGTCCAAATCAAGATTATTCATGTGGAATGTCTTAAAGAATAAGGTGTCGACTTGGGAAATACTACAAAAAAGAAATAACCATGGCCCTGGCTGGTGCTCCCTTTGTAAATCAGAAGGAGAAACACAATTTCATATTTTCTTGGAATGTCGATTCATCAAAGATGTCTGGATTGAAGTGTCTAGACACTTGAAACACCGTTGCAGCTGGAACGACCCATCTTTGGAACAAGCTTGGCAGGACTGGTGGTCGAACAGAGAAAATAAGGGACACATAGCTCTACCTCGTTTGGTAATCTGGGGAGTTTGGTTAGCTCGAAACTCACTCATTTTTAATGGAGTCACCATGGCTCCAGAGATCACAACTGTCAAAAGTATTGCCATTTTATTTCCACTCCCTCCTACCGTTGAGAGATTCAAGACTAGACAAATTCAAGAGGAAGAAATTGATAAATCAAAACCTTGGGGTTATTTTGATGGATCTTCCCAAAACAACAGTTGCGGGGGAGGAGGGATTTTATATTTTTCTGACTCCCACTACTTTACCCTGACTATTGGCCTAGGGGTGGGAACAAACAATTATGCAGAATTGATGAGCCTCAAACTACTCATTGCCTTTGCCATTGAAAATAATTGCCAAACTTGCATTGTTTTTGGAGATTCAATGAATGCCATTAACTCGATTAAAGACACTCAAAAATGTAAAAACACTAGACTTGCTAATATAGTGGAAGACACCAAATTCTTACAGACCTCTTTTGACTCTCTCACATGCCGACATGTTTACAGGGAAAGAAACAAGGAAGCATATAGGTGGTCGAAAGAAGGGACTAATTTGGCTTTGGGCCAATGGAAAGTAACTAAAGTTCTAAATGATCACATTTAGGAATACCTACATCAACCTTTTTTTTGAAGGCAATAGACAACATATACATCACTATATAAGAAGATTTTTTGATGAAGCATTTTTTGTATATTCCAAGTGGACTCTAAATCACAATAGTACTTTACAGGAAGGATATTTATGAGCTACATTAGTAGCAAATCTACAGACACAACTATTGATCAGGAATACACTACGAAAGTGTATCTACAGAATGTAATTTTATTCACATCAGATAAAATAAAATTACGCTTTATTCCTTAGATTGCCTCTGTAAACCTATTGGTCTCACAGAATGTTTTAATGCGCATGTCTGTAGTGATATTGAAAGTGTGAAAGGAGTGTTGAGGAGGAATGGGATGTCCGAGTGAGACCTTCTTCCATATGGATAACATTGGGGTGAGCAGGGTGAGTGACAGGCAGATGCACTTTAAAACCCTAAAACCTTCTAGCACTTTGACATACGTCTCATGTAATGAATCAATATCTAATATCTAACATACGTATATGGTGTTTTTTTTAAATAATTTAATAAAATTGTATTTTTAAATAATTTAATAAAATTATAAAAAAACATTAAATTTTGTTTTTATTAAAATACTTATTTTAAGAAATTTGATAAATATAGTTTAAAGTAAGTAAATAAAAAAAAATCAATTAACAGTGTTTTGAGATTGTTTCAACCAAAAAAAATCAAGCCATCATTAATTTTGAGACTTTTTCCTTATTGGGAAGAAAATATTGTTTAAAATAAATTTTAAAAAGGTGAATAATACAAAGTATATTTAAAAGAAAATTTGATATTTGTTTAAAATAAATTAAAAAATAAAAATAAAAAATAGAAAGTATATTTAAAAGAAAATTTTATCTTTTTATTAAATTATTATTATTATTTTTAATTTGAAAATTAAATGAAAATTATTTTTAAAATTTTGAGTAATTAAAATTCTATTAGAAATTATCTTAAGTAGACGACGACGACGACGACCACGACGATGACCACGACGACCACGATGATGACAACCACGACCACGACCACGACCACGACGACCACGACCACGACCACGACCACGATGATGATGATGATGATGATGATGATGATGATGATCATGATCAAATTGGTCTATCTGACCTTAAGAGGGTAAGTGATTACTTGTGATTCTTTAGAATTTTGTTTATGTGCTCGAAAAGCATTAAGAGAAGCTTTCCAAGATCACCATACTTTTATTGAGTTAAGAGGTTAGAAAGGTTGGTAGTGTGACAAATATTTTGAAAATGAGATCTAATATGGAGATAGGCTGGACAATCTAAGAGAAAGTGATTTTCATCTTCAACCTTCTTAGTGTCACAAAGGTGACACACTCTTTCATCCCATGGCATTTTAGGAATTGACCAACGCTCAATTTCACGATGGAGCTCGTGAGAATTTGTTCTTATCTTAGCAATGCTGATAATTTTGATCTTCTAGATTAGGGTTGATTACATCCTTATAATACCTTAATTTCTTTTTTCCTCTAACTCTTTATCACACCACATTTTCTCCTTAAATTTTGATTTGACAGTATTTTAATAGTATATTTATTCTGCAAAATGGTGTCTTCCGTAATTCCCCAATAGTTTAGCCAAGATTAGACATCTTTATGTCATCATCGCTTAAGTCAATGGTGGTTATGACTCGATTTTGAAGCAATTTTAGGAAGTTTCGTGTCTTTCATGTTGTTTAACTTGTTCTTATACATTAGGTATCTAGTAATAGCCATGCTCTCAATGGGGGATAGGCTTGTTTCTAAGAGGAGGATGGGATAGGGCGTATTTCCTTTAATTTTGAGATTATAGGTTATAAAATTCTTTTGTATTTGCTCTATCTTTATCGAATTCACTGAGATACTACAACCCCAGACTTCACATCCATAAAGATTAACATGTGTAACAAGAGTCTCAAAGAGTAGTTTCTTCTTATCCCAACTCCAAATATCAGTTGATTTACAATTGTTTTCAAGCCCATAATAAGCTTTCCATCCTCCAATAATCCTTTTCTCAATGCTATAATTCCAATTGAGCTTGTGGTGAATATCAATTCCAATATATTTATATGAAGTCTCTTCCTCCAAGTTGTTGTTGTCATATACAAAGGTATCATAAGAGATCTTATTGGATTTAATAATCATGACCTTAGTCTTATCAATATTAACAATCATACCCATATTGGAGCAAAAATCCTTGAGGATTCTTAGTTGGTTTTCAAGATCATGGGGACTCCTTTCCATAAGAACGATATCATTGGCATAAAAAAGAAGATTGATGACCATACCAGTGAGAGTAGGGCTGACACAACCTGCTTTTTCCAAGCAATCTTCTAACTTGCCAACGTATATGCCAAAAAGGGTAGGGGACAAGGGACAACCTTGTTTGACTCTGATATTGCACTTAATCTCTTTTGACCATCTCTCAGTGTTTTTAAACTTAGCAATAATGTTCTCATACATCCTTATTGCAACAACCTTCAATTAGAGAGACACTTTTATCTCTTCCAACCTATTCCAAAAGTTTTCCTAAAGATTAGTTTTAGTATTGCGAAACTCCTCTGCAATTTTAATATACATTATATATTATACTTAATTTTTAATTTGTTGATGTGTTGAATATGTTTAATTTGTTTTATATATATTTGGATATGTTTTATATATGTTTAATTTGTTGATATTATATATGTTGTGGTTAGGTAGCTGAGGATATTCACTTCTTTAATCAAGTTTAATTATTTGTTACTCTGAAACGTTCAACCTCCAGCCCCGAATCCATATCGCTTTCCCAAAAGAACCATATGCATGAGTTCTGGTTAATTAAAAAATATTTCCAAAGCCAAGAGACTGGAGATTGGAAAATTTTGCAAACAAAATATTTCCAAAGTGAGACACTAGAGATTGGAAAATTTGAAGACAAAACATTGGGGAACTTATCCTAGAGAATATTTGTTGTGACAAATTTGAAGGCCTCAACAACCGGTGTTTTCTCTCTTAGCATAGGTTGGACAAGAATTCTACTTTCTAGGACTTCATGAATTCTACAGCTGCAACACAAATTCGCCTAGCAGCCAAAATGCATGCTCCTTGGATGAATTTTGAACATCTCGTCATTCCCAAGGACACGACCACTTTCTCCATGAGATTACAGCTCCAAATAGAAACCAAACATGTCCACAACAGTTGCTTGCAAGATCCCACTCATAACTCCATTGTTGGTCAGAAAACTCCATGTAAAAACAACTCTCTATGCAAAAACGTGAATGTGTAAAAACTGGTCTCTTACCCATACAAATTTCTTCTCTTTCTCTTGCTTGTTTGACTTTCACTCTTCCCCAAGCTGATTATACTCATTCCCCATGATCTCAATAACTATGGGAAGTGAGTCTCACACCAACCCTCTTACATGAATTCAATGATTGGGCTCTAGAACACTCAACAACTAATGGAAGGTTCATGGAAAGGATAATTTAGAGAAAAAATAGGAAATAGGTTTTGGTTTAATAGATATGGGTAAATCTCCCCCTTGGACCCCTACCCTCTCTTTTGGATACTTAGCTCCCAATATCCACCTATTTCCATCTGCAATTGGCGATACATTTTATTCATTATACTTCAATTTACATCATTTACATATTGACTTTCGACCATACATCACATTTACAATATACATTGTTTGGCTCTCAACTACACACTATTTTTACAATACATATCGTTAGTTTAATGGGGTTTGAAAATAGGGATGTTACATTCCCCACCCCCTACAAATTGCACTATCCTCAGTGCACATAACCATACAGTTTACACATGTACATACATGAAAATATTACATCAAGATACATGATAATCCTACAACTTAATGACTCACGCATAAATTCCAACCATCCACTCCCTTTTCCCTTCAACCCTTCATTGGTTGGACAAAATCCTTAGAGTTGTGGCTCCAGGAACTTCAACTTCAAAAATGGAGTCTTCATTCACTTATTTACATATGCACATTCAATTTTCTTCAAAATTTGCAAAAAATTGTGTATGCTTCCCACATGGCTTCCTCATGCTCCCATGTACCATCTTTAGGACCGTAATTGTTCCATTGAACCTTTACTAGGCCTATGGATTTGTTCTTGAGCACTTTGATTTTATAGTCCAGGATGCGTAATGGTTCCACCCAGAAATCCCCTTCGTGTTTGTTACACATCAAATTTCCGCACTACTAAGTGTCACATTTAAGTATCACTTATGTAGGTGTCGATTTGCCACATTCCTAAGTGTCGCACTTATATTCTACTAAGTGTCATAATTGAATGTCGCAACTGTAAAAGTGTTTATCATGTTCCCTAGAAAAATTGGGGGAGAAAGACCCATCACATGGAAGCCTAAATACACTTTGTCATGATGTGGAAGTGTCTATCATGTTCCCTAGAGAAATTGGTGAAGAAAACTCATAATTTGAAGGTCAAAAAACCACTTTTTACCTTGATTTTTTTACCCTTTTTTATGATTGACGCCCCCCTGCCCATACATAGAGAGTTTCAGTCCCTAAGTAATGCCCCCTAGTCTAATATGGGGGGGTGTTAGTAACTCTTTGTGTCAATATTTGGGGGAGTGTTAGTTTTGTTACACTTAACCCACCTTTTTATATGGGAAAATCTCGAGATGCTTTTAAGTGGTTATGGTTAAGGGATAACTCATGAGTTCAAGTCATCCATATTCCTTCCATTTTGGGTACTAAATCTTAACCTAAAGAGTGAATATATCAATTGCTCCCTTGAATTTTTATTGTGGTTAAGCCTCTCAAGTTCTATATAAACAAGGTCATTCATGGGTAAAGGGGGAGTTCTGGAGAGTATGAAACCTCTGTGCTTGAGATATTCATAGATAGTTCAGAAGCATTCTCATTATCATCAAGCGACGTAACGTGCTAGAAAGGAGAAGCTTGGAGGAAAGCTTGTATCACATCAGAATAATTGTAAGTATTGTCCATTGTTTCTCATGAATATAAGCTTGGCCTATTCCCATACTTTTGTCTCATTTATTTTACATATGAATGTTATGTTTGTTTCAATTAGTTAGATTTGCTTTCATCTAACTTTGTGCAAGCTGTAGAAGAGAAAGATCGTTATATCTAAATGCAGGGAGATCATGTTCAAGCTAGGATTGGATCCAATGTTGGAGAAATAAAGAGCAGTGAGGAAAACCTTCAAAAAAGGTGCACTCTTACTTCATTTTCCCTCTTCTCACTTTCATGTGTGAATAGACATGAGGAAGGGATGTTAGTGTCCATTTGATCTATTTTGTCTTAGCCGAAGAAAACCCATCTAAAGGGGGATTAACCTGTCCACAGAGTAAGATTTCTCACAACAGAAAGTGGGGATTAACCAGTCCATACAGTAATTTGTCTTTGTATGTTGCTTGATTGGATGCTTTGGTTTTTGAACTATTCTTTGTTTTCCTGTTTATTAGAAAGTTTATAGAGTCCGTAGCATGTTCCCTGTTCAATCTTGGATGATTTTTAGTCTATTTGAGTCATTTTTAGACACTAACACTCTCCTACAATGGCCTATAGATTGTTAGTTTCCTAAACTAATTTTCCATGTCAGTATTTTGGAGAGCGTTACCCCTTGCAATGACACTCCCTGTTGGTCTTCTGGGGGCGTCAATCTCCTTCCAGGGTAATTTTTAGGCCTTTTTTTAATTTGTTTCTCAGGATTTTTGACTTAGAATTCTGTCTCAAGGTCTTGTATGATTGGTTATGACCTTGTTTGATTGTAAAGATTGTATTTATCACTCTCTTTTCCTATGTTAAAGTGTTATCTATGATTAAGTTATGAAAAGGTCATAAACTGTTCAAGGTTGATCTAATCCTTGACTGCATTTCTAATTGTTAGTAGTCTCGATTTTTGTTGTTTGTATATCATTAGACTCGTGTCATTAACTTTCCAAAAGATTTCAATCCCTTTACTTGTTCGTTTTGAAAGTCTCTTTCATTAACTTGGGGATAATACAAAGTGCATCAGTCCTTGTACTTGAGTTCTCTTTTTTGGAAAATGTTGATCCATTGAGTGAATTCTGGACTTTTTAGGGTCTATTGCAATATCAACTGATTTGGAATATTTTGTTTTTTAAGGCTTTTAAGAGTGATTTCTTTCTTTCAAAATTCTTGATTGATCAAGTGCTAGAAGTCATTTTTACACTGGATTCTTTCAATTTTTATATTAAGCTTGTGAGTGCAGCTTTGTTTGGACTTTATTTTTACTTTGTGTTCTTTTCCATCTTAGCCTTGAACTCTTTCATTTCAATTGAAAGTAAAGAAGCATAAAGAGAATTGCATTTCATTGATTTCATTACATTTAGAGCCAAACAAAATTGAGTTTTTGCATTCTAGTTTTGTGTGGTGCATTTTTGAACTTGCATTTTAAAGCAAATTAAATTGCATTCAAAGAGTAATTTATGTTTCTGGCTTTCAAAGTTGTAATTGTTTCTTTGCTTGAAACTTCTTGCTCCTTCCTATAGATAGCCTTCAATAAAATTTAAAGATTGCATTGCATTCATATTTTCTTTTAAGTATTTTTGGATTCAAGTATCACACATCATCATCAAGTTGCATCCACAATTCATTTTGAGTAAAAAAAAACCATAGAAGGAACAAATGCATAATCTAAAATCAGCTAGACCTTTTCTTTATTAGAAAACGATCACAAGTCTAGGATTTTAAGACCTTGGTTGTAGGGTGGAAAGTAAATTCTCCAAGGACACTTAAATGAAATTGTAGAATACTAGAGAGTGGTGAAATCCAAGTAGTAACAACTGGTGTTTGTCAAGAGAGCTCCTCTTACACGGGAGTTAAGCACGGGGTCAAGCGAAGCAACGGTTTGAGATCTCCCCTCTTTTGTTTGCCTAGTGGGACTACAACAAGTTTTGGAGCTTTGAAGAGTGGAAGGTCCCAGAGGTGACACTACTTCTTCTTAGTATTTGGGTCATGGAATTATGTCCACCATTCCCAGTTCCATTTGTTTATTCTTGACTGTCGAATTGTTACCCACCCAACCGTCTGCTGTGAAATTGGTAAAAATAGTTTCTTTTCCTAGGAATCTACATGGGTCACTACAAGGGGGGTTCCTTCTTCATAAGGTTCTTTGTGGTAGCTAAAGAAGACGTTGTATCACGCTTTCAATACCACTAGAGGGTGGCCCCACTAAGTGAGGGTTAATTGCACCAGGAAGGGTTGTAAGTGGAGGTCGGGGTAACTACTTCTCATATCTTCGTTCACAACCTCATATCTCGTCTCTGGAAGATCCCTAATTCATTTTTGTTTTTTTATTTTTATCTTATAGAAACTTTGGTAGTGTATGTTATTTGATTTAGTGGACCCTAGGTTGGGTTTGTGTCTATGGCATCAGTTCCTGGAACTACCAACAAAACAACCCCTTTTCCCGAGGAACCTTTCATTTTACCTTCTTTTGGAAACATTGGTCTTCCTTATATTTCCACTTTGAGTATTCCAGGATTCACTATTGGGTTACTGGTATGGTTTTTTTCCACCCCGATGATCCCAAATTCCCCTGGTTCTTCATTGAGCCCTCCACTCGAAGAACATCAACCTCATGTTGACCCTTCACCTTCTTCACCTGTCATGTCTTCTTCCCTTTCTTCTTCCTTGCCTGGTGAAATATTTGAAGCTAGTAACCAGGTGGATAAGAAGAAGAAGAAAAACAAGATTAAGAAGAAGAAAATTAAGCAAGGGGCCAAGATTCCAACCACTACAGGTCATCTTGGAGACAATCAACCAACTATTGTTAATCATGTTAGGAGTGTTGATGGTATTGACAAGCCTACCAAGCCAAATCGAAAGCCTAAATTTCCTTGAAATATTTGTAAGGGTGACCACCTTCTTAAGGATTTCCCTGGTCTTCCCAAGGTCTTAGAAGTGTGGTCTATGGGTTCTCAACGACCCGTGTCACCAGCTTCCTCAATTCATGTTAGTGAAAACCCATCAAATAGTGATAGTAAAGTTGGAAGTAAGAAAGGTAGAGTCAAATTTCCTTGCAGGTTATGTGAAGGAAGTCATCAAACTTACCTTTTGCCTCGTATGGATGAGGATTCATATTTGTTAGAAAATATTGTCGATGTTCAGCCACAATATCCAATGGATTACTGTAAATTATCTCCCAACCCTCCATTGGTTGATGAATTGGTCAATCCAACTCCATCACTGGTTAATCTGATTGATCAAGTGGTCAACCCGGTTCCATCATCGATTGTCAATCCCACTCTTTCCCCCTTTGAGAGTGAAGTTCAAGTGGTCGACCTGATTCCATCATCGGTCGGTCCCACTCTTCCCTTGAAACTGCTCAAGTTCTTCTTGCCACTACAGAAAACTCCGAAAAAGAGGGAATTTCACCCATTTCCATAGAACCCCCTCCAAGTACTGAGGTCATTTCCTTTGATTGGAATAGACTGATGGCACCTCGCCTTCCTTCCCACTTTCATTTCCAAATAATTGCGCAAGTTTGTGATATAAACATATGTCACTCTATTGTAGACGAAGGCGTTTATGTTATAATTTTATCCTCAAACGCTTGGCAAGCTCTAGGTTCCCCTCAACTTGTACCCGGTACTCAGAATATGTTGGATTTTAACAGAAGATCCAGTGAAGCTTTAGGGATCCTTCCTCAGTTACATGTCACCCTAGGAGGGAAAACTGTCTATATTGAAGTGATGGTAGTTAAAGGCCCCTTGGATTTTAATTTGCTCCTCGGGCGAGACTATGTTTTTTCTATGAAAGTTATTGTGTCCACACTCTTTCAAGTGATGTCTTTCCCTCATAATGGAAACATTGTGACCATTGACCATCTTTCATTCATTGGCCCTCCTATGACGACCAACCATCCGACTTCCCTGAACGTTCCTTACATGCAAGAAATATCCACCCCACCACATGTTAATTATGTGGAAACATGTCCCATGCGTTCAACTCCTAATGAGAAGGAGCCTCTCTCTATATGATCACCTTCTTTAGAATTAGATCCAATAGTTGACATGGTAAACCACTTGTTAGGGATCTTGGAGTCTATTATACCCCCTATTGATCCAAGTAAGTCCCTTACCATGTATTCCTTCAAAAGTATTGTTCTTCCTTCTTATAAATACCTCTTGGAATCCATGGGCACTAACTATGATCATAGTTTTATGTTAGGTACCAAGCTCATTAAAAAATGAAACCAGTGTCGAGCAAAGTTCCCATTTCAGTGTCAAACTCGTTAAAAAATGAAATAGATTTTCTTGAGCATAGTTCATTGTCCATGTCAAGCTCATTAAAAAATGAAATGACCACCCCAATCATAGATTTTATATTTTCAATCTTGTGTAAAAATGAAACCTTCATTTCATCCACCTATGTCAGTTGATCCTCTTTCTTCCTCTGGTGAGGATTTACCTATTAGTAGCTAGGAGTCTAATTTGGTATAAAAATTGGTGACAACATAAGAATTGGTCAAAAAAATGAATCTTGGGGGGCGTGTCTCCAGCCTCAGGACATCTTGCTAGATTTAATCCGCTAGATTCAACTGGGGGAAAAATACCTCTGGAAAGACACTGCTAGGAAGGATCCTCACTTGGGGGTCATTCCCATCAGAATTTAGTAGTCATTTCTAGACAAGCTCAAACTTTGTTCTTTCATGTGCTCATAAATAAATGAGAATAGGTTACCGAGATCAGTCTTTGTTTTTTCTTGTGCTCGTTAATACATGAGAATAGGTTACCGAGTATAATTTTATCACTTTTTCGGACTCGTAAAAACTATATGAAAAATGAACTCTTTGGATTTTTCTTTAAGATCTTTTCAGACTCTCTAAACATGAAAATATTGTTGAGTGAGATTTTTTCCTTTCACACTCATTAAAAGGTTTGAAAGGGAATCTTTCGAGTGGTAGTTTATCTCTTTTTTGGCCTCGATAAACTAATTACAAAAAAGGAATACTCTAGTCAACCTCAACTAGAAGAGTTCTCCCTTGTATTGTTTTTCACCTTTTCGGGCTTAGGAGACTAAATTTATGAAAAAGAGCATCCATGGAGTCATCTTTAAGTTCTTTTCATATTCTCTAAACGTGAAAAAACATCGATTTTACCTTCTTTGGGCTCGTAAAATTATGCATTGAAGGACCCATATGGGACCGAACCCCTTCTTCTTCAGGTTCATTAAACATATGATGAGGGACTCATTGAAGATGAGTTATATCAATCATTTTCTATACTCCTCAAGCTCGTTAAAAACCAAATATG